>JBAMBP010001637.1:0-102826 GCA_037044515.1 Phortica magna
CTTATTATTGGCGCCAGCTCTACAGTCGGACTTCTTGTAGCACACGCCGTGAAATATAATATTATACTGGTGTGGTCTTTGTGTATTCGCGAAATTAGCGAATTCAGAAATTAAAAATGCAAATTGTTTTGTTAGCACATCATTTTTTCCATTATCGCTAAAGCGTCATTTAATTTGATAAAAAATGTTTAGTATGTATGTATGTATCTACTATGTACTCACAATGGTTGATGTTGCTTGTATAACGTAAGGCGACCAATCGTGAACGGATCTAAAACTGCCAGCGAAAAATATAACGTTTAAAATTTAAAACCAAAGCTTGACATGATATCATCTTATTAACTCCGATGCAGTCCCAAAATAAAAAAAACATAAACAAAAGCGTTAAAAAGTTGTCTGATTGATGACTTTGACAACATACTGTTTGGGAATTAGTGATCTTCCAATGTGGCATACAATACAATAATCTAATATAATATAAGCAAGCAACAAAAAGCCTCCCTTGGATAACTTATCGGCAACAACGAAAGGAAGGAGAGACATAAAAGTGAAGCATAAACCGGAAAAAGTGCAAGACAAGAGAAAAGCAGCCAAATATACATTTATTATTGAAATGACATTAGACGCAGATTCCCATGAATATTTAATAAGATCAAATACTAATACAATTAAGCTTCTTGAAAAAAATCATATTCTTATACGCTACTTCCAATATCTTATAACATGAATTATTCTTAAGTATGGCAATAGCGTCAAGGATATTATACTAAGTGAAGTCAAAACGTACATAGAAACCGGAAAAAGTTGTCGAAATAACGCACGCTTTAAGAAAAATTAATGATTTCGCCTGTGGATGAACGTGAAAACACGGAAACTAAACCCATTAATTTTTGTTGTTTGAGCACTGCTCAAAATATTTGATTATGCCTAATACCATTACGATATTTTTGGTAAAAGGCTAGAATGCAGAAAGTCTAGTGATATTTCAGAAGTTAATGATTGTTTTAGGTGATTAGTTAACTGATACCGTATTGATTGAAGATAATTGATTCGTGTTAACGATGCTGATGTTGTTTTTAAGGACACTGCGAGGTCGAAAATTTAATTAAAATTTTTTAGCTCAACTATAAAATTTAATAATAATAATAAGATGAATGATTTAATAAAACTTAAAGTTTTGATCTGTTTCAAAAATATATACATACAAGAGAAACTTAAACCTTCTCGTTAGCTATTACTTGAATCACAGCCAATGATGCCATAAAACAAGTAAGACATCAACAAACTTGCGACATAACCTTCTTTTTACGATTTGCTATTTTTATTGATAGAGGAAACTTTGTGCATATTGCGCGCATCAATAGAATGCAGGACATCACTAAAACCGAATGCGCAAGTAACTAATAAAAAACACCAGAAAATGAAATCATTGTTGTTGTTGTTCCTTTCACATTTTTTGGGTACTTTATGACGAAAAGCAAATTAAATTATGGCAACGGAAATCGCTGGCAATAGTCAAAAGAAATAAACGTGAAATTGCTTTTGATAACAACAATAACAAACACAGAAAAAAAGATCAAAACTACTTGAATTGTCAAATAAAAAGTGAAAGAGAATAATTCCGAGGGAGTTCAAATTATACGCACTAGCATATAAGGACGAGAATCAGCAGCTGGGCCATTGTTCGCCTCTCGTCCTAACTGACAACGGGCCACACCACTTCAATCACCGGAAAACGTGTCTGATAATAATTCTTATTCTTCTGCAATGCCATGGAAAGAAAAACGAAAAATAAAAAGTAATTTTATTATTATTTTGATTTTTACGGGCGCAAGGATTTGCGTTCTGCTTCTTTTTTCTTGGTTTTCTTATACTGTTTTTTTATGATTTTTCGCAGCTATATTTATTTATTTTATTAATGGCACAAAAAACGGAAGGAAGAAACGCCATGTTTATGGACGCGTTAATATATATATGTAACGCACACATACACACTACGGATCTGCAGTTTTATTAATGCGACTTTGTATGTGTTCATATGACAAAGAAAACCTGTATGATAATAAAAACGGTGTCAGTCAAGACGAAACAGAAAACAAAACCAAAAACATCATGATATATACTTCACTTCAATGTCAACTTTGCCACAGAGAGCATAGCTTTAATTGTTTACGACAGTTATTGTTTTCCTACAAACTAAGAAACAACCGAAGAATGTAACGCGCTACACCTGTTAGAAAGAATCGAATAATGTTGCAACGACCAAATCAGACAGAAAGAGCTAGTGATCAGTTTGGACGACTAGGGATTTTTGGGTATTGAGAATAGGCGATATAACAAAAAAATTATGTATCGTGAAAGTAAACAAACTGTTAAGGGCTAGAGAGGCAATGAAAAACATTTCAAATTGTTTTTAAAAATTCAGATACAGTAAGAAAGGAACCATGTGAAGCTTGCGTAATCGGCAAACCTCAAACATTAGTAGTGAACATATAAGGTGCACATTAGCGGCGTATCCTGCTGCGTATTGCGGTGTGAGAAAATCAAGTTTGCAAAAATGACGTTTGAGCTATAAAATAAATAAACTTCCGACGCATGTAAGGATCATCAACGGCGTTGATGGAATCTGCGATGCAATGTTGCGTAACCCAGTTTGTTGGCGTCAAAGGACCAAAGCGCATGACAACAATAATGATGAGCCGCTGCTGTTTGATGTCTTTGACATACGCTTACGCTCATTGATTGCGCCATAAATAATGAATTTATGATGACAGAAAGTCATCATCGTCATTGTCGCTTCACAGTCATCGCCAGTTACGTTAGCTTTGACATTCGCATATAACTATTTGTGGTGGTGTGTCATTCGCGTCAACATAATATAATATTTGTTTGTTACTGTTATGAGCGGCAGCGCCTGCAACAAAATACCGAAAGGGCAAAAAAAGAAAAATACACAAACATATAAATACAAATTAATGAGCCACATAGGCGTATATTACATATGCCCAGTACAAAACGCAATTCCATTCAAATCACTGACATGCAAAAAAAGAAAAGAAGAAAACTCTCGTGCATGGTAAAACATTTGAATCGCATTTTTGCATGCGTTCATTAATTATTATTTAATTCAACTGCATCTTCAGAGACAAATAAAATAAGATTTAATGTAGCCAAAATAAAAACAATATTCACTAATATGACGATAATCAAAAATCCGAAACAGGGAACACATATAAAATGCAACCACTTTATGCAGTCAATACAAAAACACAAACTTAAAAAAATGTTCAATGTCCATATGATGCAGAATTTCTTTATTCGAACCAACACACGATACTATAAATTTCTAAGTGTTACTAAGTATTCTTACTTTGGCTGAAGAATAAATAAAAACACATTCTCTATTTATGTATATTTATAAAAAAAGTCAAAATAAACTTTACAAATTAAACGAGCCACTAATTGGGTGCCCAAATGCAATTGGTAGAATTTTTTTGGTTTAGAGGAGAAGATGAACAGTTAGTGAGAACTGAAGAGTAAAGTAAATAAATCAGTCACGACAAGAAAACTACACGATTGAACACACACACAAGCGAAACGTTACCAATGTGCACCCTCATGTCAAAAAAGCACCAAAAGGAGATTGAAGTTTGCACAAATGTCTTGAGAAATGCAAATAAAGGATTAAGGCTGGACACAATCATATACGATATGGAGTGAGTGAATTTGTTGATCGTTTTTGTATTGAACAATTTAAAGTTTTAAGCCTTTTCATTATTTTTGTTTTTTTTTTCTTTTTTTTAATTTCTTTTTGTAAATGCAAACAAAGTGTTGACATTGATAAATTACTTTGCGTTAATTTCAGCGTGATTTATCGCACAACTTGTGACACATTGACACGTGTCTTTCGTGCAGGAGTCACGGCTTGTCGTGTGTCATTTTTTAATGAAATGTAAATAGAAGTGACCATTTAATGGTCTAGATTTGTTAGGAAATACATTTGGGAATAATGTGCAAAAATCGACTTCTTCCATGCCGAATGTTTCTCATGTTGGTAATATGAAGAATGTTGTCGCTTTCCGTATGTATATTCTACTATCACAACAGCACAAATAGAACTAAATTAGTTAAGACGAGAACATAATGTGCTAACGATTGATGGTCCCAAATAGATCCTTAATGTCAAACCTGAATTCAAAATCAAAATCTAAGTCGAACTAAATTAGGTGCCAATCAACCACTTGAAAGATAACAATGAACATAACAACATACCAACAAGAAGATGAACGCTGATAAGCACTCAGTACAAAGGATAACAACAGAAGGATTCAAAAAGAAATGTTCTAACACAAGCAAGCTATTTTCTTTAACCGTCGGCTTGTTTGACTGTTTGCTAATTAGCTTATATCCTTTGCAGCCAAAAGACAATATTCCAGCAAAGTACCCAACCACAGAACAACTTAGTGCGAGATATGTCAACAATTCATGACAATGACGCCGAAAATGTGTCCCTGGATTATATTGTTTAATTTTAAATATGCTGTCACTTCGTTTGTGCTTGAGTCAACTATGGTGGCGAGTGTCTACGAGAACAAGAAAATAAGAAGGAAACACAAAAAGTTTTGCTTGTTAGACACTTATATAAAAGCAACTTGACTCACGAAGAAAAATCATTAACACGCCGCAAGCAAGCGAACGTAAGGATAACAGATTTTTCTGCTAATTTGAGGTATTCTTTTGTGCGTGACGACGAAACAAGACATGAATCCTAGAACGCCATAGTCGACTGTTCCCAAGTATTGACTTCGTCGTATTTGTTTTGCTTGAGTGACAAAAGCACACGATAATCAAACTCCCCGAATAAGATAAAGAATGTTACGGATATGTGTATGAAGGTTTGGATTAACAAAAGTTTTTCAATAAATTTCGTTTCTACGTCGCCTAGTGTTTTGTTGACAGTTCTCCTTAACGGTTCATAATCAGAAAACAAATAAGTTGCCAACAAGTTAGACCATCTACAAATAAATATATTCGTGTTCGTTTGACAATTAAAAGGCAACAAGCAATCTCAAATACTGAGGCAGATAGACAACTTTGTTTAAGTCAAATAAAACAATGTTCACAGCATGTTTTCCTTCATTACCACCGTCACTAGGAATATATTCACAAAAATTACTTTAAATATTTTTCCTTAAAAGAGTTTCTTCTATTAGTTCCGGCTTCTTCTTTGTCAAAAAGTTACACTTGAGTAGTTTTAAGTACGCTTCAAGTTACTCCGGAAGCTTTGCCGCGAACCGGCGTCGCATCGATTGAATTACGTGTCGTGCGTTGGCTGAAGATTTAGCCGGAGGTTTTATGGACTCGACTGCCTTTTAACGCTTCGCCGATTGCTCACAAGACAAAATTAATTGTTGAGTAATTGAAATTTTATTTATATTAGTTTCCTTTTGGAGTAGATTTCTCTGCTACTTGCAACGGTCATGTTTGGTGGGTGTCCTGCTTAGCCAACCACGCTCAAAGTTTGAGTTCCTTCCACGATTGTCTTACTATAAGGGAGGGACCGTGGGCTTGTAAATTTCGTTGTTTGCGCAATTTTCTTCTTAATTTGGCTTCAGTAAATAAAATAATTTCTCTTGTTTTTTTTTTTTAATGTAAATCTATTTAAATTTCTCAATAGTATTTGGCGTTTTGGAATTTGGTTTTTATTTAGTGTTCTTTTTGAACAACTCATCCGGTTGACGCCGAAACGTCGAAAAAGTCTTTTTTTCTTTTCTTAATTCTGTTCTCTATAAAAAAAAAATATATCTTCTAAAAATAAAAAAAAAACCTATTAAATTATTCTGGTCAATTTTGTCAAACAAATTGTTTTGTAAAATTTAAAAAGAAATTTTTCTAACATAACTCTTCTCGGCTCTGTTTTTGTTGTCTGTTACTTCAGCCACATTATCCCTTTTTTTATTAAGCTTGCCTAGACCTCTTAATGCGTTTTAATTTAATTTTGCATGCACCACCAAACACAAATGGCCAATTCGTTAAAAAGCAAGCAACAATGTTGCACGAACAGGACGAGATACAGCACGAATAAACATAAAGCAGGAGTCGGAAATTGAGCCGAAGCAGGAGGTGAGCCCAAAGCAACAATTTGATGAAGTTGAGTGTGGCGATACCAAAGTGCCGCTTAAGTCAATAAGGAGGACGACAGTGGGCGAAACAATATCGGATAGAGTAACGAGCAGGAGCAGGACAAGAGCAGCGCACATCAACAACATAATTGCCGGTCATTTGCAGGAGCAGCAACAGCAGCGTAAAACAGCAACACGGCCACAAATGGACAATGGCAACGAAAGCAGCTGCAAATGTTTGAATGGAACGCGTTTGTCATATGCAAATCAAACAAAGTGTTCAGTGTAATTTGGTATGAGCAACTCATGACAAAAGGAGCAACTCTAGTGCCACTGCCGGTGCCATTTTGGGCTAACAAGTGTGCAGAATGCATGCAACATAATGGCCAACAACAATGTTGCACCGTCAGTATGTACATTCATATGTAGAAGCAATGGCTGCGTTAAGGGCGCATTTGAAATCGTGTGTTCGAGTGCGGTTTAGAATGTTGCGGGGGAGGAGGTGTTGGTGTTGGTCAACGGCTTTGTTTTCACTGATAAATGCAACTTTTATGTGCTTTTTGTTAACAAGACTGGCATTAACATCAAGGACATCAAATTTATAATGTAATGCTTAAGAACGTTTCATTTTACATTTGATAGCTATGTTAGAGTGATTCTCTTGAGTGTAGAGTGGCTAACGGGGATCTATATGTCCAAGACAGTCGTTGTCTCAACCGAATATTTTATTTGAAATGTGCATTAAAAAGGATAGCATGAGATTTGAGAATTCGGAATAAAACTCAAACAATTTCCAAAAATCAGGGTTTCAATATTGTGACAAATTCAAAAAATTATAATAACGATACCGCAACTTGAACTGAATGACAGACATGTATTCATATATATATATATATATATATATATATAAATATATATGTATATCTCGGTAAAGCGACACATTCGATATTGTAAGAAAACTTGTTTCCAATAGTTTGTACTATAACAGTCAACAGACTTATCTCGTCGAACTTATAAGAAATACATATAATAAAAAGTCGTTAACCTGTGGCTTCTTCTGTGTGTAGCAAACTTCATAACAAAGTCTTAACACTCTTTTACAAGAGTATGAATATTGTTTTGTTCACAATCATTTAAATGGTTTCCAACCAACTAAAAGTAGATAACAAATGGTCCGTTACATATTTACTGAGATGAGAAATTTAAAAGGTTCTGTAGTAGGTCTGTATTGTTCTGCTGGAAATCTAATTAGAATAATGTACACAATTTTGAACGGTGTTGCACATTCAAAAACAATTTTGTATTGTTTTTGGCTTTGTTGATTAAATTCATTTTACTCATTTGCATATGCAATTGTCTGTTGCGGTAAGTCAAAATCTTTCTTAGATTGACACCTTCCATAACTCGAACGAGTTTGGAAGTGAACTTCGATTGAAGAAACTGAAGTCAGTGAATTTTTTACAGTCTGAAATTATTTAATCTAATAGCGCACTTAACTCTATTACACTTAAGTCCTCAACAAACTTCTATTTTGTTAAATTGAATAAGACCAACTCAAATTTTAGTTGACCTGAACGGATATCTGAAACATCTGAAATCACGAATTCACACATGTATGTTGCATTATGAAAACTCTCCTAACCACATCGAAAAGTCATTTTCGGTATAGTCTTTTTGTTTAAGTTTCAAGTCACTTCTTAACCAAATGAAAACGGCACATCAACAAGGTGTGAAATAAGTTACCACAAGAATAATGAAGTTTTAAGTCTCTAGATGAAATGCATTCTAAGTGACAATGAAATGGCAAAAGTGTCTGGCACATTTGAATAGAATAGAAATTCTTGGTTGTGATTTTGTGCACAAAAGTACTTTAGCTTGTTGTGATAATTTAATTGAAAAGCATTGAATTGAAATGAAATGCGTGTTTACAGAGTTTAAAGTTTGCATGGTTGTGGTAAAGTTTGTTTTTCAGCTTTGAATGCAGGACTTAGGAGTTGGAGCTAAGACCATATGACGAAAGCAATGTGAAATAAGCCTACGCATTTATGCTGTCGTAGTTATCGGGGTGAAACTACTATTAATTTGCTCAAATTCAAAACATCTAAAACAAATAAATATTTGCAATGCTTATATCTAAGATAAAATCATTATTTAATGCACTAAAAAAAATTTCATGAAAAACGAGCTGAGGTAGTTGAATTCAGAAGTTGAACTTGGATGTGACTTTTATGGAGTAAAATTACGTACAAGCATATCCATCTAATGATTGGTATCCTTCCTGGTGGCTTAATTCCAGGATCACTGTTATACGCAAAAAATATATTTGCTTACAACGTTGTTGTGTTTACTAAGAAAAAGAATTTTAAGTCACTCTTGTAGTCTTAGCCACAGTTCTTTGGCTTAACTGGCTTTTAAAACGTGTCGGCAACACATCACTTCCGCCTTAATGTACGCATACCACTTCCGACGAAAATGGCTGCTTGTTAGAGACAAACACACACTCAATTTAATGTTTATGCTATCATAGAAGAAAGCTTCGATGGCTGACAACTTTGCGAAACTTCTTTTTTGGCATGCTGCTGTAAAGTTTATAGTGTTTCCCCTTTTTTATGTTCTACGTAAAATTTAAGTGAAGTTTTCAACAAGTTTTTCCAAGACTATTTTCAAAGACTTAAAAACGTATGTTCGTGTGTTGACAAAATTTTGATGAACTTGCATGTTTTCACCGATGAAGTCTTATTCTCCTAACTTCTGTTTTTCCAATCTTAGTTACTCCTTTCACATTTGCATATCATTTACGTTTTAATGAGATTATGGCGTGCATACTTAATATGTCTTCAACTTTTAAAAGTAAATTTGTGGTTTTGATGGTTTATTTCCGTAAACATTTTTCGTCTCTGCGTTTTGGCGTCTTCATGTATGATCTGAAAAAACTGTGGCGTCGATTCAATATGCACATCCCTATGTAAGTAGTTTGTTGATACACTGGTAATTTGTTACATTTTTAAAAACATTAATGTAATGCATTTTTAAACGTAAGTTTATTATTATACATTACGAAAAATAATGGAAAACTGCGATTAATTTAAAGTTAAATTTATTATTCAATATTAGTTCGACATTGAATTGGAATGTTGTTGAAAAGAAAACATTCTTGAACTACTTTAAAGTCCTATAGTTTACTTCTGAATTTTTTTATGCAATATACATATTATATTATTTTATAGGGACAACATTTTTACACTACACTTGTTACTCATTTTTGTTATATTGGTTTTGTTTTTTTTAGTAAATGCAAAAATAAAATAATATTTATGACTGAGATTTACTTGATTATGAAACCATTGTTCTTATCCCGTTTTCATCAATGATCGTGGCGACTCCAAAGCGCACTACAAATGTAAAACCAAACTATCAGCAGCTTGTTTTAATGCCGCTTTTATTGAGTCAAACATGAGTTCAATAAACGTGCTTACATAACATATCCTACTTAACTAACCATTTTTTTATATTCCGTAGACTGTTGACTACTTGCGATAGTTTTCTTCAAGGCGTCTTCGGGGCAACGACATCCCCTTACCAACTCAATAAAGTGACCAATTCAAAAAACGTACAATGCCATAATTCACAATTCGCTAGTTTTACGATTTGCTTCCGTTCGTTTTAACATTCATTCGATATTATTTCATTTCATTCGGTGTACAGTTTGACTCGGGCGTGTGTTGATGTCAATCGACGCCACGTAAAAATGGCAAATAAAATGGTACTGTCTTCTTTATTGTCATGTTAAATGCGGACGAAGGCGACGCGCCCGCATCATCAAGTGACCATTGTCCTGTTTTTTACGGCGCCTAGGATCATTTTTTTGTGCTTAGAAGGGGAGGTCCGAGTTCATAAAAAAAACGTAAGTCCGACGCTGGCGTTTGGGGGTCAAGTTGCTGATTTTTGAGATGTGTACAGGCTTAGGCTTAACGTCTGTCATCGTAATTGTTGTGTCGTTCTGTTTTATGTGTGTCTATAAGTTATTTATGAGCCATCATTGTGCAATATTTGGTAAATCTTACATTTTTAGTATTTTTCATTCACTTTTGTGTTGGTTTTATACAGCTTCCCCAAAAAATGCGAAAAAATAATACAGTTAAGAGAACCGTAAGTAGTTTCATCTTGCAATAAGTTTATTTGTCGTCAGATTTGCTTCCGACAGCTCGTCCACTTCAACATATGTGCCACTTCTTGATTCTTGGAGATTTAGTTCTCTTATCGTTTTTATTTCGTTTCATTACATTTTAGTCTTGAACAAATATAAGGTTATCAGGTTTTCGCCAGTTGATTTGATATATTGCCAATATATATAAGCACTATAACCATTGTGCGAATTTATTATATTAACAAATGCTGCTCCTTTAAGGGAGTTAAAGAAAAACTCTACTCTATTCCCAAGTTTGGGAAGGAAATAATCCAATGTTTCAATTGCCTATTTTGAATTTCTAAATGAATTTGTATTATTTACTAATTCTGAAGGTATTCTTGTTTTTGTGCTAAAAGTGATAACCAACTAAAAATATGAAAATCTTTAGGAATCATTACAAGCGGAATGGATGTCGTTGCCATTGTAATTCTTTTATGACCAAAACTTGCAAATCTTAAAAATAATAATGATGCGAACCATAAAGTGAGACCCCATTATCTTAACGCTAACGAACCGCGAAACTGTCAAAACATTTCCACATACGCACACGTTTGAAGGTTTTTTCCAGATTGACTTCCTTTCGGGCAAAAATTTCCCCATTCGTAGAATCGAGCGACTTGAAAAATGCAAAAACCGAAATTGCGCGGAAGGAAATACAAATTCACGATACCGGAAACATATGCAAAACACACGTATTTATTTTGGACTATCACAAACACACTCCCTCCTTCGCACATACGCTTAACCCTTACACGTAAATTCACGTGCATATGTGCAACAGTAGCCCCTGGCCTTGTTGTCGGCAGCCTTTTTTCGACTGCTGGGCCACTGTCGACGACATGATTTTGATTTAGTGGCACTTTTAAGCACTCAGCAAATGGCGCTCAGCAACGGCGGGTATATAAATTCAATTTGCGTATTTATTGACGCAGTTATTTGACTTCAAAGCAGGCTCAAAAAGCGGCTTCTAATGCACTACCAATTATAACTCAATTTACGCACAATAATAAAAAAAAACATACAAGCCTCTTTGAAAAAAACAATGCCTATGAAAAACACTCACATACAGCAGAAAATGCCTTTAGGGGGGTAAGTCAGTCAGCTAGAGGATATAAGCATAACTGAAGGGATAAAAAATATGTCATAACTTTTCTTTCTCCATTAACAAGTTATTTATAGGCATATATATTTAAATATGAGCCAAATATCGGTAAATATTTAATATAAGTATAAATGTTCTCCACAACTAAAATTTTACGCTGAATACTGAACTAAGTAAAAGTATGCCTGTACTACGTAGAGTCCATTAACACTTAATCCAGTACTTAATTTAATTGAATTATAACATGTTTAGGTTTAAAGTAAAAACTTTGAAGTAAAAAAAATATAGAGCTACAAAGTATAAATTATTACAAAAAGTTCGTAAAAAAATTTAAAAAGAAGAAAAAACAAAGTCTCCTTTTAGGTAATACAAAATTCAGGACAAAGTTACAATACTATTCACAAGCCAATAATCTTAATGATTGCACCCTTAAATATTTATTGTTGGAGCGCAAAAAGTAACATGTTTATTAAATAATGCTTATTTTTCCATATTATTGAAATACTATCATACGAACTTGACCACATGCCTTGACTTTAACCAGTTTATAGCCGATAAGTTTTATTATTCATCACACTTACGTGCGACTTGGAGTGCGTCTGAGCGTGAACATGACCTTTCTCGACAAGGGTCAAAATGATCCTCATGCACTTTTTTCATTCGCGGATTTCTTGCCTCTGATTCTAATATAATTATTGTATTATTTTGGGATAATGCGTGCAGTAAGTAAGGACAGTTTTTGTAATGTTGTTAGTGCTTTGATTCCCTATACCTCTTTATGCGATGAATGAAATCAAATGCATTTCATCCCTAACATAGGGTTGTACAAAAAAGGATTACGTACATTTTTCGGACATTCGACAGTTTCGAAAATTTATCGTCATTTTCTGGTTTCCTTCTTATGTTGTTTTTGCGTTGATTTTTTATGTTTCATGGTTTTTGTGGGTTTTATCATTAATTTTATATACTTTTTTGCCTTAATTTCTCTATGCTTCCGGTCGCTTTAACACACATTTGACATTTTTATGTGTAGTATGGTAAAACATCGTGGTAGGATAGGCATTAATAGAATTACATTGTTGTTGTATGTATTTTTGCAGAAACTGAAATTAACGTTCCATGAAAATTAAAATATAACATTGGTATTTGTATATGTGTTTTTAGGGCGAAAGAGTTAGTTTGTCGGTAATAATTTTTTTATTAGCACGTGTCAAAACACAGAATGTGTATTAAGTATGTGAAGTTTGAGCCAGCAGTCTCATAATTTACAAATATGACATTTTTGCGTTTCCTTAACATATTTCACACTTTTTGTGATTTTTCGAAATGATGATCATAACTAAAACATAACCAAATTAAGTACAGATACCGCAACTCAAAATACTCTTCCATGTTTAAAATTTTTTTAAAATTACTATGTATTCATATAAATTCATTAACAACGCTCAAATATTCTTCTTATTTAATAAATTTATATATTAAAAAAAAATTATTTTCCAATTTAGATGTGGACTTTTCTAATGGCATTTGAGACAAGCGTTCTCACAAACATTATTTATGATTATCCTTGCCAAAATACGAATTGAAGTTGTCATTTTATAAAATGTTTCATAAATCATGCGGAAATGCAAACTCTAACCCATATGGATACGGAGAGACAAATTTAGGAAAGCACATATGTGATGTAGAAGTTGCCATGAATCAGATTTGCCAAGCCCAACGAAGCAAAAACGACAACGCAGTTTTTCTTTTAAAAGTAAATTGCGAATGCAGCAAACTGTGATTAATAGCATCCGAACAAAACTGACAAATTTTCATGAATTTTTTATTAAACACTGAAATCAATTCCATTTTTCTTATGTAATCATAATCATTTTTTGTTATTTTTCTTGAACATGGCCAAATGAAATGCAACACTCTATCTTAAAGTTGGGTGGAGAATGAGAGTGGTTGAGAAAGGCGAAAGAAGCTACACTGCATATGTGTAATTCCGTATCTGGTTTCAAAATATATTTTCAAAGGTCCATGCAAACAACGAACAGGCTAAAAAATGGTAAACAGCTTTCAAAAGTACGGCGGAAAGCTTTTCTCGACCACGTTTGACTTAACTTGTTGATTTATGGTTTTAAACTGTCACTGTACAAAATACATTTAGCTTCTCTCATACGTGGATTTATTTTCGATGTGGGCGGGAAAAGGGAGAATCGACATTGTAAAATGCTTGTTAACATTTTTCGTCTACAAATTCATTTGTTCGTACTCAAGCCATGCACAACATAAATGAAAAGCGAGTGACAGATTCACTTTTTTTCTCTGATTCAAAAAAAAAAAATACCATTCAGTTAGCTTGGTGGGTTTCAGCGGATCGGTTTTGGATTTAAACTAAATAATTGTACTTATCATCCATTTAAAGCATTATATTTTTTTTTTTAATTATCATTTAAGTGTCATATACTATCTTTATAGTATGCAAAGAAACGGCCTTTAAAAAAGTAAAAGATTTTTTGAAAGAATTGAAAATTTATCCCAAATTTTCAGACATGGCAAATCAGCATTGTTCGAAGAGAATCCCACACAAATCATAAATGATCATATCTTTATTTTGCCTCTGCATTCGACCTAGAAAATTTCTATGAACTTTGACTTAACTCAAACTTTTAGCCAGGTTTCTGTGCCCAAACTGACAATCCAATAATCAGATGAAAGAAACAGCAATTCTAAAAGGGTTAAACGGCCATAAATTCTAACCGGGGTTTTGTTTTCATTTTTGTTAACCCTCTAAGCGCAATTGAAGTTGAAAAGTTTGTAAAGTGTTTACTGAAAATTTCAATATTTACAATTACTTAAAGGGAAAAATATTAACGTCATGGACATGTGACATCAAAATGACAATTATTTGTCAAGTCGTTAAAAAAATTAAACGGAATTCTAAAAACGAAAAAATCAGTTCGTATTAGGATTGACAGCAAACTAGCGATTGAAAGCAGTTGTCACAGTTGTAGTTAAGCTTAGTTGGCTTAAGACGCAGTAAAGGATTTTCAAAATTTTAGACTCCCAACGGTTCTTGTATTTATTGAAAGCCTGTTTGAATTCGGGTGTTTTTGGGTGGCTCAGCTCGCATCATGTCATTTGGGTTTTGCGTCTGTCATACTGCAACCATAAATGTTTATGATTATGGTTGCATGAGATTTAGTAAGCACACATGTGCATTTCACTCCATGCCGCTTCACTTTAAAGCCGCAGCAACACAGAGGACTTGTGTTGCCCCTTTTTCGATTTTTGCATGCGCGGAGAATTTGACAAAAAGTTGATCGTAAAAACTTATGTTTATTTCTCCACTGCGTTGTGGCTTTTGTTGCGCATGGGTTTGACATTCTGGTGGAGTTTTTAATTTTGACGTCTTTTACTTGTCGCAGTAATTGCAAAATTTCGAAAGTACTCACACCCGAACACAACCGTGTTTGGTTTGTTTTTTAGTGCTATCGCGCAAAATTTATGAAAACGTTTATACCGCGCTTTTATTATTTTATATGACGGGCTCATTCGAAATGTGCTCTTAAAATCAGTTTTAATCTCGCTGCTGGTTATATGTAAAATTTTATTATTGCCATTGGTAATTTTCAAAAATGTTTAATCGTTACCGGAAATATGCGCATATGTGTTTCGAAATTGCTTTTAATTGTTGAAGTGTGAGAATTTTCATAAAGTTAAATTTTGAAAATAAAATTAAAAAAATAATGTTAAAATCCTTTTGTCAAAAATAAATATTAAATTAACTTAATTTCCCGCTTGCAAATGATTACTTTCAATTTGTGATGAAATTTGTAAGCTACAAAAGTGCAACTACCTCATTTGCAAATACGCAAACTTTGGGCCATCCGTCTTAGACTTAATATCGTAATAAACACATCTCTTAAAATACTGGGTTTGTAAAGTCAAGTCAAAATCAAAGTCCCGTCAAAGCCGACAGTAATGTTTTTCATATTAGAGCCACTCCATGAGATTGTTGGCTAATGTATGGGCGACCCAAAAAAAACACAATGGAGCATAAGGAATTGGTTTGTATATAAATATCTTTTTGGTGATAATTATTACACCAATCACAAATACAGCGTAGGGTGGCTAGAAAAATGGAGACACTTTCTGAAGCTTGTGAACAAAACTTGGGCATTGTAAAATGACGTGGTTCATGATGATAATGATTATTTCACTGAAATGTTTTACGAGTCTGACACAAAATATTTCATTAATTTTAATTGGAAATTCGCAGCCAAAATGGTCGAGTAGATAATTACGGAGAAGCTGGAGATTTAAAAAGCTATTCGAATATTAAAATTGACCGGAAAAATTTGGCGCGGTGGTTGACAGTTACACTGGGCGAGGTAAAGCATTATTGAATTTGGCTTTCGGTGTTGAAGCTTAAAAATGTAATTTATTACAAATGTCATAAAAATATTATGAATGACAAGGATTTGACACAATCGTTGATTTTAAAAAAATGTTTTCAAGCCATACTTTTCTTTTCATGCATTTTAAATCAATGGGGAATAAAAACAAAAAAGTGGCAGAAATTACATAAAAACGGCTTCAAACACAAACAAGTTCGTGTATTTGCGCATTTTCTTAATTGCAACGAGTTTTTTACGAGTGGCTTTAAAATGTGCTGTGGGTGAAAGCGGAAGACTTAACTATGAACTCGAGAGAAGCTCAGCATCTTCGAGCAAACAAAGACGGATTAAATAAGCTTAAGACAGCCTGAGTCTGAACAAGGACGATGTAGAAAAAAATGATATTTAAATTCTGTAAAAAAAGAAAAAAGAAATCCGAAATATAACCAGCATCATTAAAAGTTAATTGAAAACATGAGAAAACAGAACCTTGAAGATGAAAACGCCAAAGACCAACAATATTGTAAAATAAACAAGAATAAGGCACAGCTTAAATGACTTAGTTAATTACTCATTGAAAACACAATTCAAAGTTACTTACGAAACAATAATACATTTTAAGAGCTCGATAAAAATTTTTGGGACGAAAAAAAACGCCATTAGTGTTTGCTTAAATAGGTTCCTCTCGTTCATTCTAATTAAAACGCTTAACGGTTACACCCGTAGTGTTACAGAGACACAAAGGTCTTACACAAATTTCGATCAAAAGCATAACCACAATTGTCACTCAAATCAGTGCATTAGCGCAGGGATTCGCGTATATTTGTGCGCCTAAAAACTCACCAAAAACTCCTAGTAAGAGCTGCCAATGCTAATGACTATACTACAAACTCCATCCAACATCGAATCTGCTTTTTTATTCCTTTGTGCTTGACAATTTGCTTGGTATGTTTGTCATCACTTGCTCTGCGTTGCGTTAACAACAAAGTGATTTATACGCTTTTAAAGCACTTAACTCTGAACTCTATGAAAATCCGTTGTGATCCACGCCACGTTTAATGCTCATTCCCCAAAATATACTTTCTGCCCGTCAACAGGCTCAATCTGTTGAAATTGACTCTTTGTCGCCGTGTGTGTTTTTTGTTAGCTCATGGTCATGGTGGCCCAGACGAGACAAAGCCGACCAACCAATAAATTTTACGTATTTCCGATTTTGATGATTTTTTTCACTTTTGTGCGTAAATCTTCAACTACATAAATCTCACGCGTATTTTTGTGCGTTTTGTTCTTGGATTAAGTCTTCTTTTTGTGTTCACTGTCAAATCGAAAAATTAAAGCGAAATTACATAAATTTGAAGTATTTTCATATTAATTTTGCTTCTTTGTTTCTGGTTTGGATATGTTTGATATCAAATTTTATGACACAATCATAAAACTTTTGAAAACAGTAAAAAACGTAGTTTCTAATAATTTGCCCCTCTTAAAAATGTTGCTTTTATTTCTTTAGATACTTGTTTGCATTTTCAGTATCTTTACTTTGTTATAAACTCTGTTTGAAGCTTTAAAAATGTTATAAATGCGTGTGTTTCCGCGGCAAATTAATAATCGCACTAAGTCACATCAGTTGAAATTTCATTTGTATCTCTGTTGCTCCGCTTGACGACCATCTAACCTGACAAAGGCAATGCCCAAGCAAATGCAATGTGCTCTCGACCGTTGAAATTTTTTGCAAAACGTTGTTGCTTAATGTTGATTAAAATGCCAGCATTTCTATGTGCAGTAAGACAAGTGTAAAAAAATCTGTTCTAACGTAGTGAAGAGTGACAATATGCGTTGGTATCAAAAATGCGAAAAACAACTTTATTTCGTTTGGGTGTTGTACGCCATATTGTCGGGACACAACTGGACAATTGAAGTCGAGGTGGTAAATTTTCTTTCCGAGGTAGCGAGGAAAAAATCCGACAAAACTGGTGAAATTGTGTTGAAAACAGTGAACAGTGCAACCGTGCGTGGACAAATGAATGAATGAATATGTCAGCCGTTGGCAGTTTTTATTTCCTGCCATTTTCTATGTGGTTAGGGCGTGAAATGTGCAAAAGAATGTCGGACAGCGCAAGTGATTGAAGTCGATTTGTATTTATTGACTGCAAAATATTTAAAGCTCTTAAAATGCTGAGAAAACTTGGTAATTTTAGAACTGCTTATAGATGATTTTTCTACGAATCCTAAGATTTAAATTAAAACAGCTTTGAAAAACTATACATAAAAGACAGAAAATTACCTTAAGACTATAAACGGGAAATATTTTAAAACAATGAGTTCGCAAACATTTAAAAAAACCCGTATAATATTCGCTGTCATTTATTGACAGACGGAATGTAAATAAGGAAAAGGGGATACAATAGAATGGTAAGAAGTAAGCGTTTCATTCAGACATTTTTACATGTGCCTGTCAACATTTTAATTAAAAAAGGATACGCCATGGCGCAACATAGCAGCGGGAAACGTAAAACCGTACGAAAAATTTCGCGCTTTCTTTATAATTGATGGAATGACTGAGACTGACTAGCGAAACAATAGAATGAGTGAGCGTGGTCAGTTGCCGGCCTGTCATTAACTGTCCTTGCACAACACAAAAGGGTGCGAACAAAATAATAAACTCATTCGGGAGTAACAAACAATTTCTTTTTTCAATTTTGTGTTTGTTGATGGCTTTTTTCTCTCTTTGTTTTTTTTTGTACACCGTTTGGATGTAGTCCGGGTCATTACGTGTCGCATTACGACAATAGTACGACTACGACCATGCGAAATAGCTTAAAAATATTATACACAGCCGTCAAGAGAAGCCTTTGCAGTCAGAGCTATCAATAAATGTAAGGTGGAGTTGACTATTGTTTGAATCATTTTAATTTTATTTATTGTTTGCCTGCCACTCAGAGTGAAACGTGAAACAATGATTGCGGCCACATGTGAAACCCCAAACCGATGAAGCCAAAGAGGGGACGAGGATCTGTGCCAATGACCATATCGTAGAACCAAACAACAGTTGTAACAGCAGCATTCAAATTAGATGAATTGCTTTTTATGTCTCCCCGTGGCAATGCCACGGAAGTCATTGATGCTTACAGTTTTAGTAATTTCCCTTTTAAACATACACACAAGCATGTCTACATTTGTAATGACTTACTGCTCTTTCAGCATAGCCATCCAAATTGCTTTGAGTCATCCCAACTCTCGCTCACATTTAAATTTTCTGCGATTTTTCAGCATGTCAATGGTTCTGCGGACATTTATTGTTTGAAAGCTATTACCCCTGCTCCAATAAGAATTTAGGTAAAAAGCGACGACACCGTATTTGATTGTTTTACGAAATTTATTTCCAGATTTGCTTCACCGTGTTGAGTCTGAATGTCGCATAGGACTATTATCCTGTGAGGCTTTTTAAAATTTTCAAAAACAGTTTATTTTTATTTGAAACTTTGAGAGTATGTCTATAAGTAGGCAAGATAGTGTTTTAAAGATATTATGTGGTAAGTATACATAAACATGTATATGTACAGATATAAATATTCATCAGTTTTAAACGAATATCGGTTCCTTATGGAGAGGAGGCACACTAAGAGAGGGTAAAGGGAAAATTCACTAGAACTGTAGTTTTCACTGGTGCAACGAGACCATACACATTTTTCCAAATAGTTGAAGAGCACACTTTTCTATTTTTGAAATTATAAGGTCAAAAAGTTATTTAATGCAATAAAAAACAAAGAGTAGACATAAAAGCAAATATTGATGCAATCTTATACAAATAATTCGAAAATTTACATTATTGAATGTCGATTTAATTGAACTACACATTTAGGGTGATATTTACACTCACTTAAGCACTTTAGCATGGCCATCGGAATTGTTAGGGTCTAAAAAAGTAAATGGAACTCCGTCAAAATGGGCTATTTGGAAAAAGATCATAATCAATTAACATTGAATATTATGTGGTAATTTCAGTAAGTGTAACAGTTGTCAGAAAAATGAGACAATCCAGCTACGCGGAAAAAGGAAAGTCACCAAAACGACCTGTCAACTTGATGTATGTTCGCTAAGATTGCCCGCAACTCGAAAATTTAATTGAAGACACTTTCAACTATTACACACATGATTTCACTTGTCAACTGGGCTGGAAATGTTAGTAAAGAATGACAGTCGAATTACCATTTTGGATGGCATCAGTCACCACCGATGAACATAATTGTCATTGAATTTGACAACCACCAGCGAAATGCACATTTATAGTCAGAAATCTGGACGCTTAGCTCAAATGAGAAATATGATTCAAACTCCTTTATTGAACAAATACAAGAACGCATATGTTAAACTTTTTGTGCATTGCGGCGTGTGAATAAAGTTAAGTGCTTTAGTTTTTCTTTCCAATTATGTCACATTAACATTTTTTCTCTCATTATACATAAAGCATTTAAACGGTAGCGAAGGATTGACACCCGCGGCTGCTAACAAGCTTAACAACATATGCGTTATATGCTGTTCAATTTTTAATCCTTTTGGAAAAACATTTTTTTTTAACACTTATGTACACACTTCACCCCACACACTAGGGTGTATTGGGTTTTTCCACCCTAAAACTATCAAAATTTTTTTTTTGTAAACAAACAATAATAATATTTTTTTTATATTGTTATTATATAAAATTTAAATGCTTTTATGCTTTAATTGTTTAAAAAAATTTTTTTTTGTTACAAATTTTCAGATGTTTTTTATGGAATAAATTATACTTAAATTTAAATCCCATAAAATTATTTTTGTTTTGTTAGAACCACTGAAATGGGAAACATAAATAAACGGAAAAACACATAACGCATCCAACTGTTACGACGATGATCCTTATCGCTATGAAGATATCAGAGCCAAAACACAAAAAAAAAAAAATGAAATAATGAACATTCTTTACACTTCTTACAAGGCCCATCCTCACTCAATAAACATTTTCTTAAGTAAAGTCAATTTAAACATTTGTATAGATATGTAGCAATCATTAAACAATTTGACGGCATGTCGACGAATATTTTGTTTACATATCTAATTGAATCGCAACTGCAGACAAACCGCTTTTGAATAATAAAGTTAATCAAATTAATTTATGCATATCTATATCATCCTTCGTTTGAGTCACAATCCTGCAATGACACATTTAACATTCTATTTGAATATTTAAGCAAAATGTATAAAGAAATCCGCAATTACATGAACAAAAGCATGACCGAACGGCATTCATCAAGTTTGAACATTGACTAAAAACGACACACGAAAGAAAACAAATCCCAACCAAAGTGTTATTGTCCTTGGAGACATGTAACGTTTCTTGCCCTTCCACGACGACTGGCAAGCTTAGTTTAGTGGCACTTTCAAGAATGCATTTTTCATATTTACAACATTTGCTATTTTTTTTTCTTTTTTTTTTTGTACTTGCTTTTCATTGCATTTGTTTTAGTGTGAGAATGTCATTCGAGTTCACATTAACAGCAGGAAAAAGAATAGTATAGAGGATAGTGCCAAAGAATAGCTAGCCAGTAAGGAGTGCAGCTTAAAATTCAATTGCATGTGCATGACACGCAATGACATGAAATAATGAAAAATATATAACAGAAAAACTCTACACAGGCCATAAAAGCGTGAATCGGACGGGGAAGTTCTGGGGCATTGTGAGGTTTCTGGGTTTGGCATTTATTTGCAGTGTGCAAGGATCAACTAAAGTTTAACTGTTATTTGATTCAATGAGAATAGTCAAAACGTTTTATTTTACAGATATTAATAAATAATATATTCGGTTTGACTGATATGACTGAGTCTAGGCTATCTAACATTTTGCTTATATACATCGACCATTTTCATCACACAGAAGTTACACTCCTGATGCGGGATCGTTAAATATTTATAGTTAGCTTTATGAAGAAACAAATAAAAGAAGTAAAAAGTAAATAAATATATGGAAAGCGTACAATCACTTCAAGATAATACCCTTTAGTGGAGGCGACAACTGTCAACCAAACTGAGTTCGCGAGTTCGCTGATATATCTGCCATTCTTAACACCCAACATAGACAGTCGTGTCGTCGAGCCAAGGACATCAGTTACTGTGTGTGGGATATGGGACAGGTCAACGGAAGCCATAAAATTCTCGTTTGTCACGCGAATTCTGTTGGCGTACCAAAAACTTAAACCAAAAGAAAATGTACAAAACATTATAAAAAAATAGTGCCAACACATGCAAAAGACAAACTCCTACAATAACAAAAATTATATTAATGGCAAAAAAATGCGCAACCGTTTTTCTTCCAACAAAAAGCATTCGCCTTTTCGTCACCAAGTGCATCGCAGAGGATGGCAATCATCTAGAAATGTAAAGGAGGTTCCAACGTTGCTACTGGTTCGCTACTGATAGAATTATTTACGTTTAGTTTTTATAGTTTTTTATGGCGCACGGTATCGCGCTAGCGAGTCGTAAAATATGGCGAAAGTAAATTTATGCCCGGGGTCGATCCTTAGCTGTTGTCAGTCTCTTCCTCTTTTGCTCTTTTTGTTTATACAGTACCGATGTAAAGTTTTTATTGTGTGTATATGGCAGTATGTTTGCGGAACTTTAGCAACGATATTAGTTTAAATGCGTCGAAATGTCAATTAAATTTAAGTTGGTGGCGTCGCGGCAAATGCAATTTTAATTACCGCAAATAAGTGAAAAGGCGTAGCTGCTCGCTTCTTTAATTTAATTGGTAAAGAAGCTAAGATTTTTCTATGGCCAAGTATTGCATAGATTAACTAATTTGACAGTAAATCTGCTAAAACCTCTAAACAATCTTCAGCATATGTATTTTTTTTTTTTTGTTAATAAAAAAACACAATTGTGTTAAAATAAGAAGATATCTTAAATTGAAACGTTTTCGTTATTTAGTTGTCTCGTGACATAATTTTCCTTAAGATTCCTTTTTTAAAGTAAATCAACCATTTGCAAATAATTTCGAAAAAAAACAGCAAAACCATCCAATTAATTTAAATTATCTAAAAGGAGCAATTTTTTATTTTACGCCAACACAACAGCTTGTAGAATGGCACGAAAAGCCAAATGGCAGAAAAGAAGTAAAGCGCTTAAACTGAACGATAAACAACCGCAATTAATAAAGTTTCCAGGCAAAACACGAGCAGGGACCAAGGATGTTGTATTTTCCGCCGTAACAAGTCCTAGCACTCGTGTATCTGCAACACATATTTTGACCTTTTGACTTGTGTCAGGATAACAACAATGTCGAAAAAGGACAGTCGAACGTCTACGTGCCACAAAATTTGCAACACATAAAGCACATGGCCTGAGCATGAACACTTGAAAAATTACAAGCTAAAAGAAATAAGAAGTCGACGTACAAGAATACCGCAGTGTAACGACTAACACGACGAGGATAATCGTCGGAAACAATGGGTGCAAAATTTATTGCCTGCCATTTGGCCATGCGTTTACATGACTAATGTACTCACACATTCTCATTTTTCGCCTTTAGACTGCAAGCGTGGCTACTCAATAGGTTAATCATAGCCATACTTGTTTCAATTAGTGTCATTTAAGGGGTTGCAATTCGCTATTTGATTACCTTGATGCATTCGATACCTTTTTATCTGTCGCTTTTGTGCTAATATCGAAAGCTTCTAATATTAATTTACACTTATTTGAACATTTACTTCAACTGAATAAGAAGATTTTCTGTGAACGTCTTAGTCCTTAAACGCTTCAAGTCATGACAAAAGTAGTAATGCAAACTAAGCTCATTGAACCACAAAATAAAGTATATCATTATAATCAAGATGTGCGCAAAGCTCTAATACGTATTGAGCCCGCTTTCGGTGTTGGCAGACAAACACAAGACGTATACTTAACGCAGCAGGATGTCATTGTTGTGGCATACACCGCGACCGTACTCTTTTCATCTGACAGTGTTCGTTATTCGTTTGTCGCGCTTAAAATCCGCTCAAGTATTTGATGTTCAGTCATTGAATCTTTTCCTCCAATCATTTTTTTTTGTGGTGGTGGCGTGCAATAAAATTATGTTGCCTTATTTCTTAATATTTTTTTTTAGTGCTGAACTAAGCAAAAAATATTCGAAATTATTTTCTTTTTTTGTTTCTATTGTATACAATGGGCTTTGTGATATTTTCCAAGGAAATGCTTTGATGTGATTAAGACTTGTGCTTTTAGTTCGTTGGCAAGGAAATTGAAAGCCACCGACTTGTTGATGGTGTGGTTTGAGGCATTTCACCTATTTTAAATTTATTATAAAGTGATAATTTTATTCTCGTAAAAAATTTGTATACGTTTTGGCAGATTATTAAATGTAAACTTTCATTATGTCAGTCCTGCACAAACACTTTTTGTATTTGCTGAAACGGTAACGGACTCAAATATGTGGTGCAACTGGCGTCATCTTGCCGGAGCCTTCTTCATATCTTTCCGACACAATAACAAGTAAATCCATTTATTTGCAGTTTTGTTTTTAAATTTTTGGGGAATATGGCTATGGCTTATATTGTGTATAAATTCGGACCAACAATAAGTCAAGCTATGTTGTCTTATCGCCATTTACGATTTCTATTCCATGCAAGCCACAAAAATATGGCTTAAATGCATGCAACCAAACTGAGGGAAACAAACGACAAACGTTGAATAATTTGTAGTTCGCAATTTGTAACAACAGTCTCAGACAGTCGGAGAAACGCGCAGAATACGAAAAACGATACAACGACAAAAAAAATGAATGGAAATATTTATGGTTTTTGTTGGTGTATTGAAACCCGACGACTTTTTAGTTTTTGTTTTAGTTTGAACAAAGAAAGTTTTTTTTTACAACAATAATAAACTTATATGTGCCGTAGTCATAGACACCCACTATACGTTTGGTCGCTCAAAGCTGCAACAAATTACCCGGAATGATTACGGCATGAATTTCCGGCTTTCTGCTCACCATAAATACCAATTTGTTATGGTCAGTGATTGCTTTGGTTCAAGTTCGGTCATATTATAACATAACACATACTTTTAGTTTCAAATGGAATTTTTAAAGATGTGGATAAGGTAGCTCCAAGCGCAAATTTTCAATATCAGTCTTCAATTGCATATAGCTATCGTTCTAGGTGTCTTTATCTTTAAATATTAAAATTATATAATTAAATTATCATTTTCGCCAAAATCCTAAGGGAGTTCTACCAAAAAATATCGATGTCTTTTATTAGTGGCTATTGTCATAAAAGTACAAAACATTTATACAAGTCCCCGATAGTAACGGGCTTAACGAAAATTATAAAAATTTCTACTAAAGTTTTACAATTGAATGAGTAAATTATAATTTTCTTAGAGCCAAGCCAAATAATGAGTAAACTCAATTGTAACGCAAATATTTTTCATAAATCATATTTTAATTGTAACATATTTTTTTAAGATCCTAACCAAATACTTGTTTTCGTTTCATGCCATTTTTTGTTTAGATTATTATGTCAGTATAAGCGAACTTTTTCTTCGACTTGGGGTGTTAAATGTTTACTCAACTGTGTTGGAAAACAATTTTCAGCAAATGTTTGAACAACATTTGACTTAAAGATACAACAGTCATGTCAAGAAGATAATTTGTGATAAAGAAAATGTTAAGCGTTACAAATAGCATGTGTCAAATGGTGAAGTTCTGGGCCCAAATGTCAACATGAGTTCATCAGTCAAACATGTTTCTTTTTTCATGCTTTCCGCAGGCTTTTAGTCTGAAGAGTTAAGAAAACCGTATTTACATTTATCCCAGCAACTTCGTCGTTTATGTATGTTTCATATTTTGTGTGTGTGAATTTGGAGTGCGTAATTGTTTGGGTGTAATGAAGTGGTGATTATTGTTTCAAGTTGACCCATATTTAATATTGCTTTTCCCAAAAAGATTTTTTGTGAATTAAGCGTGTTTATTAAATACCTTTTACATGTAAAGTGATGAAAAAATTTAATATTATATTTATTCTTATGAATAAAACGGGTGTGTTTTGTTTTTTTCAACAACTTCAACTTGTACATGAAAAGTTGAGTGTTGATTGAAATGGTTGAAATTCTATGTTCAATAATTGGCCTGACCATTTTACTTATTCACTTATCAGTACATAACTAATACAACGTACATTGTTGAAACTCCTATTAATTAATATTTAATTCTGTCGAAAAATTTAATTTTCCAACTTTACGCAGACTTAAGTCCAACAGCTGCCATTGACTTCTAACTACCAAATCTTCGAGTCAAACAAGTTTCCATGGTTTCAGTTTCATTTTTCTCCCGTAAAACTGTAATGAAACCCCAACCAACAATTTAAAACGTAAAAGCTTAATTACAACGGCTTTAATAGCGATTTCTGTGCCTCATTGCCAATCCACGCGCATACGGCACCAAATTTTCATTTTCAATTGACTACACGCAAAATTCGCTACAGATTATTAATTAAGAATTTACGCGGTCGCTGAAAAATCAAACCCCACCTAAGTATCCTTTTACCCCAGTCATCCCAGAATCCTTTATGCGCAAAAGCCGCTTAAATTGCCCGAAATATTTCAAATGCTTGCTCAACACTTGTCTAAAAATTTTGACAGAAATGTGAAATTCTGATGCGTGTATAAAATTTTCGCGGTTATAATAAGTAATACCAATTTCCACAGACTCGAAGCTGCCACAGAACTTCTGGGGTTCGACTGTGGTCAGCCGCACACCGAAATCAACGGCCATGTTTTTGACGTTGGCATCAATAACAGCTTTACACGCTCGCCCAATTTTGTGGCATTTCTATTCGCACTTAAACAACCCTTGATGAATGATTTGATAACCCTTTTACGGCTACGACAGACCCCCAGCCTCTTTGAACCTTAAGCCACTTGATTAACTTCAGTTATTAAAATTTTCGCTTGCCACGGTGTGTAATTTTTTGACTGATTTGACGCTGTCACTGAAGAACGTTCGAGTTGGTGTGGTTTAAGTAATAACTGTAAAGACTCAAAGTCAACTTTTTGTTTTCTACTTCAGAGTGCTCTCACAGATGAACGATTTTTTGCATGTGTAACTCTCCTTGAAAAAAACAGCAAACATAATTCCGAACGCATTCAAAATGTTTGTTTAGGTTGTATTAAACAATAATAAGAACAACGTCGAACAACGAACAATTTTCTCTAAGGAATTAGTCATTTGCTTCGAAGGTACTTTTAATACTTTGACTTTGATCTTTGTGGTCAAAAATTTTTTTTTGAATTCCATTCTTTATTCCAATTTTTTTTATTTATTTATTCTGTTTATATTCTTTTAACACTAAGCGCAAAAAATGACGCAAATTTATCCTTTTTAAGTTGGTTACAAATTTTGATTTACCAAAGGGGAACTTTAAGTGAGGATTATATAGTATAAAAAAAACAAATATTTACTTAGGCGAGTCGAATAAGTTAAAGTTTAAATTATAAATATTGCTTTTAGTTAAGAAAATAATTATTACTTTATAAAGAGAAAGTGAACTTAAATAATTGCAATTAAGCCGTATACACTCAAGGCTTAATACTACTAAGACAATCATGAATAAAATTTGATTAATACAACTGTGCAACAGAATAGTATGAGAAATATGAAATTCTTAGCAGCAAATGTCCATATTAAGGCGTAATTAATGATTTCAACTTTTCTTTATATTGCATTCAGACTATAATACCACCTTCAACGAATAAAAAAAAGAAACACTTGAGTACTCAGTCGTTTGCAACTAATGAGTCGCATCAACATGCTCCAAATGAAAAAAACCAAGCTCGCAACTCAGCAGGACCTGTAACTTTTGCAGCAACAACTTGCCGCGCTGTTCAATAACGCTTCCTCAGCTTCCGTTGCGAACTTATAACTGCCAACACGACCGACTGTACATTAATCCGAGTGAATGAATTCGCGCTAAAGAAGTTACTTCTCAAAGTCGAAAGTCTTCTCATTTGATTCTGGCTTTTTACAATTTCATCATCAGGCTTCGTAGACTAAACACTCCAGCTGGTAGCTTGAAGTGTTTGCTCTTTTCTCCGCATGTCGTTCTTTATTTACAATATTTTTTTTGTATTGTTGATTTTAATTACAATGTGTATGCCAAAGCAGAATAACTCAACCAGGAATTTGAAATTTTTTTTTAAGCTCAAATGTTTTTTCTACAATTCACTTATATTGCAAGCAGAATATAATTCAAATCAGCACAACTTTGGTTTTCTACACTTAAAGAAGTTAAGATTACTAACACTTGCGATTTATACAACACATCCATCGAATTTAAACATGATAAGAGAGAAAGCTTGTAATGACTAAAATTTCTATTAAATAAAGAGGGAACGATTCTTGAAATGTTATTTTGAACTAAACCAATATAGATTGTTCGTTTAGTCTGTGGCTCTTTCATGTGGAATCGGTTGCTATCTGAAACGTTTCGTTGTTAAGCCTGCTCTTCTTGCTTATCTATTGACACAATTTAAAAGTATTTACTTGTTTTATTTCATGACATTAATATTCATTAAAAATATGTGTCCCAGGAGCCATGCTGAATCAAATAAACGACCTATGTATGAGTAAGCCTACATCGAACACACAACAATGTGTTCAAACCAAAAGCAACCTCGATGACATTTAAATAAATTAGAAATCATTAAAAGTTCGCAAAAGGCAAATATAGACAGAAAAGAAAAAAGGCACACGTTACTGAGATGTCCTGCAGCCTCGATTTCAATGTTAAGAGGGTGCACAAATGAATGACTTTAATCAAATTTGATAAAGAAGAGAATAATACGCAATGAGTAGTGGAAAAAAACAACGCAAAAAACATCAAAATAAATGCAAAAGTGTGTCATGCATGACAGGAAACGAAAAATGAGCAACAAACAATGGCCACAATATTACTACAGCACATAACTACTAGAGGATGCTGATAGCAGTGGCAGAAGCCGGAAAATGCTTTATTGGTGTAATAATTTTGAGTGATAAGTGACGAAAAACTGATGCTAGATCAATATATCTACATGGAGCGATGTTGAAAGCAAGTTAAATTTATGACATTTTCTGATACAAAAAACAGCCAAAAAATGTGTAAAAAACAAGGGTGTCTGCTGCTAAAATTCATTTTGTTACACATTGATGAAGCGCCGGAAATATATCATTTCGATTTGCACATTGTTGATAGATTCTTGATGTGGTTGACACAAGCTAATGGTTTGCTCGTAATATAGATTGATTGGTTTAATGATGCAGAACTAAGTTTGTCAAAGAATAAATACTTTCAAATAAAACTGGAATACATCATAACTCTTAATCTAAATTAAAGTATATAATTATTTTTTAAAACTTTAAAATTTTAAAACTCGTACATTTTCTTGAACTCTATTTCTTTATTTATAATCTTAGTTAAAAACCAATGAAAATTTTTAAAAAACATATTGGGTTATTTTTATACCGCTTACACACTTTAAACCCTGGTAGTTTATTGTGTTTGTTTGACGGAAATGTACGTAACGCACAGAAGGAGGGGAGGGGACCACAAGAGAAACTTATTGAGCGAGGTTCGTCCGTCCATCTGTCCGTCATCACCAATTGTTCTCGGAAACTATAATAGATAAGGACTTGAGATTTGGAGGAAAGACCCGTGATGCTCGGAAGCAGATCAAGTTTGAACGGGTTTCTGCAATGCCCACTTTTTAAAAAAGCTATAACATGAACACCAGAAGCGATAGAAACATGAAATTTATATGTCGGTAAGTAGACTTAGTAAGTTTAACTCTACAAAACTGCATACCACAATTACCCCCTTCCCCTTATTTCCAATCAAAAGCCGTAGATTGATATACCTCCAAAACTGTTAAATGTACGGACCTGAAATTTTGTATGTAGACTCAGTAAATACACAACCTTATACACCACGAAATACCCTTTCTAGACTTGACTACCACTCAAAGAGTATCAAACTGAAATATTTGAACAATTTCACTATTTCTTAACTTAATAAAAATTTATATATCTCCAAAACTATGAAATATACGAGCCTGAAATTTTGTATGCAGGATCAGTAAATATACCTCTTTAAAACTGCATACCAAAAAACACCTCTTTCTTTCAAGGTTTCAGCAAATTCAACATTTTTTGACCGTTTTAATAAGTACGAACGGCATTTAAAAGGCCAAACAAACAAATTTTTTATTTGAGCCGTAGCACCGCCTACCGTGTGTGCAGAGTATTATATTGTCGAGTAGACTATACCGTTCTTATTAGTTATATTTGTATTTGTAAAATCGCGAGTTTGTCAAAAATCATACAAATTTTCATACACCATCGCGTCAAAGATGGTTTGAATGCTTTTGGTAATAAAATTATTTTTCTAGGAGCAACCGTGGTTCATAGTTCCAAAACATTTTAAATGAAAATAAACTTGGAAGCTCAAATTCAATGAGAAGCCACTTCACTATAAAAATAAGAAACAAGTTTATTTATCCCTAATTTATTCAGTGTATAAAACTCACTTGGCAATGGTCAAAGTGCGAAGTGAATACACGCCAAACTGAATGAATAGCAAATTTTTCGTATGTACATTGTAAGTCTCTAATAATGAAAAAGTTGATGGCGACGAATTGTCGGTAATTTCAGCAAAATAATTCAAATCACCATTCCCCACACATTCAGAAATATGCCATGAAAAAAAAATCATAAAATATCCTTGTTTATAGACTGGTTTATTAAACAACTTTTCTGAATATAAATCAGTAGATTAAAGAATAATGGTTTAACGCGGCGTATTTTGTTAGCCTTCTTCCGGGGAAAAGAAGTAAGAATATATTTTCATGATTTAATAACAAAAGGTGCCGAAAATTATATTGAAACATGTATATTTTACGTAATGATATAAACTATACTATTTATGCAGTGCTTATGTGATCATATCAAAGAAGATGTGAGAAAATGTGTTCTTTTTTATATTAATGCATTTTTTAAGGTGTTATTTATTTAGAAATGGTTAAAACATAAAATAAAAAATACTACCATGACACCAAGAGTGGACTACGATAAGTCTATGAAAATGTATGTATAGTCTGCTGTAAATCTATTGTATATTTTTTTCTGTGATCAAAATATGTACCTTGAAAAGAGCATTACCATTACCAATTAATAACCTTAAATAGAAACCATATCGAATAGCATTACAAAATAGTACAAAATATTTACAAAACCACGTCATTATCGACTATGAAAACAAATAAGGTGAATAGGAACAATAAATTGAGATTGTAGCAAATTTTATTTCTTATGAACACAATAATGACAATAATGCAGAAAAAGTAGGCATTGTTTAAGAATGGCAGCAATAACAAAAAAAAAAAAACTAATTAAATTGAACTATTGTTGTATTTCGACTTACCTGAAGCAGCCTGCAATGAAAGAAGGGGAAAATATGATTAGTTCAAGTAATTACCCTTGTAGAAAAATGTAAAGTAAAAAACAATGTTGCTATTGTTTCACTTAAATGGTAATAAAATATAAGACAAAATTGTTATTTATCCATAAAAGCAGCAGAACAAACAGCCCTGAGCCGAGCTACTTAATCTGTCAAAGAACGTCGAAAATTAACAACAAAGTTGCCAATGCAATAAAATGAAACAAAAAGGAAAGAACAAAGCTCAATTTTAGAGTGCAGTAAAATAACATAAAAGACGCGTCATTGCGCAGTCGCGGCGTTATTTGTGCGCAGCGCTAAACTGTCAAAAATGACATTAGCACATGAAAAATGTAACAAGTTGAACGATGCTTCTCCTCGTTCATACTCTGTTTCAAAGACGAAAGGATTATAAGCAGGCGTAATAGAGTATCGTAGCATTTATATTTTTATTACCTCAACACGAAGGCTCAGTAAAAATTTGATGCGCACAAAAATACCATTCTGTGTTTTGTTTGGTATTTGTCAATTGTCACTTAAGCTCATAAAGGGATATTCACCTTGACGTAGCGAAATTCAAAGTTCTTATTGATGGCTTTTATGATGAGCATATCATGCTCGCAAAAGTTACGCATGAGAAATTTTTTTATTGATACGCCTTTTGTTAATAAAAAGAAAATTTACAAACACAAAAGAGCAAGACGCAGTATCATTCCATCATTTGAATATCCAGAAGATTTTCTTGTTTTTTTGTTTATTTTTATTACAAAAATAGAGATTATTCTTTAAATAATAAAACATTTCGTTGAGATATTTAAGTTCAAGTCCAGATAACGAAACGTAACTTCCCCAATAACAAACATCTCTGTAGCGTTATTCTTCTAAATTATTTCTTTTTATTAACTAATTGCAAAATTTTATACTCTGCATTAAAGTCATGTAACAACCCTTTAGACAAGAAATTCAAAAGTTAAACGCGATACTTTGAATACCTTCATTGATGTACTCTCGCAAAGTATTAAATTTATTGATTATTTAATCAACGAGAACTTAAAAACAATTAAATTAATGACATGTTTGCCTATCCTAGTCATAATCCAAATAACGACATACATTGGCGACTGCTATCAATATTGATAATAATTGTTATTGTTTCTGAATGTCTGCTTCTTGAATGTGTTATAACAATGACGGGGAAGAAATCTCTAAGTAAAGCAACAATCATAACTACTGAGGGATACACTCGCATGCGTAAATGTCAATGAAATCATCTTTTTATGGCACATTATTGAAGTAACGTTTGTAACAACTTTCTTAGCAACAATCTACTCTCCTGCCAAGACAGTTATTCTGATGTTCTTGGAGCATAACCGTTATGTTTATTGTTATTTGTCTGTAGACTAAATGTCGGCACGATTTCTCGAAGAGACTAGTGTTGTTGTAAAGTAAACAGTTTCGTGTTTTTGGCACGCACAAACTCATTTTAACAACTCACATCGAGGGAGGCGTCGATTTATGTTTAGGCCTCATGAACTGACCATAAATTAATTATTTGTACTTGTTCGTGTTTGTTAAGAGGGGTTGAACGAATTACTCATCGACAAATTTTATGAGAGCATATAAAATGTTTTGCAGAGCTTGCACATACGTGAGCTTGAACTTCTTGTGGAGTTCATTGTTTTATTATTACTCTTTTTTTGTTTGCTTTAATAAAATACAAAATATTATGACTGCAACGAACTAGTTTACTGGGATGTTGAAATGAATAAGCGATAAATGGTCAACCTGTCCACGTTTTCGTGGTACACTTGGAAGCAAACTAAGCTTCACGGACTTTGTTGTGTAATATATTTACTTAGGTTGATATTTGAGGCATAAAAATCGCTTAATTAAAAGTAAACTTGGATGTTGTTAGGTATATTCTAAGGAGTTCAGTGTTTGTTAACTGTTTGCTTACTAAAGAATCAAACAGAAATGAATGTATATAATTGAAACAAATTAGCTATATTCAAGAAGTTCAGAGTTTCTTAAAAACAGCTTACTAAAGAATTAAACAGAGCTGAATGTAAATAATTAACACAAATTAGTGAATTATAAATTTAGCAAAGCGTATCATATGGGAGTTAGATTGACATAGCTCGTTGCTAAGTGTTATACATAATTTAAATACGTAGGCACCTTCCTACAGTAACTACGCATGTCATACTCTTATTTTCCAGTGCATGACAAATACAACAAACAAACATAATATCTCAACAAACATTGCACATGAAACAAGCATTCACACAATGCAATAAACATATCAAAAAGGACGCTGGACCGAAAGTAAAATTGCGTTCATATGATAATTACACAAACATTATAAAGAAAACCGAAGTCAGCCCCTCCCAACAAATCAACAGCATACTTCTACTTATCGATGAATACATCAAAAACATTTGCAAAGATACACTGGATATTAATGCTAGCAATAACACTAAAAAGTTATGACTTCGCACAGAAACAAAACCATGAAGAACTTTTTCGAAGTTAAAGGATCACGATAAACCGTAAAGGACTTAAGCATTTGTATATGCCGCAATGGGGAGGAGGTAATAGAAAATGAACGCTTTCTCCTTTCTTTAGCTTTGTAAGTTTGGCTTAACAAAACGCAAAATAAACCTTTGGAACATTGGGTTAAGTGATGTTGAAATAGACTTTTCTTGCGTATTGTTATTTGCCTTGATGATATCGTGATGAGTTTGTGATAGTTGTTAATGATGAGTATGATTTTATGGTATGCTCTGATAGAATCTATAACGATGACGACGATCTTAATAAGGACTATAAATTTATGTTGAATTTTATAAATCGCTAAAGTTTAAGTTATACGACATGCAACATGTTATATAAAAGGAACAGACATTACTGCTCCCCCGAGCATCCAAGACGACAAGTGTGAAGAACCAACGATGACTGATGAAACATTTAATTAATATTATTTATTTACGGATGCTCATCTCCTGTTGTCATATGTTGTACTATCGTATTAGCCTAGTCTCTGTGTAACTAAGATTGTAGTCAAGCTGAAACATACGTTTGTCAAAGTGTACTTAAATATGTTGTGAGGGCACCTTTGTTTGTCTTTCATATGATTGTTTGTATTTCATGCCCTTTCATTAGCTAAAACTGATATCCGCCGGAAATGAACTCGTCTCCAGCTCTGTGTCTAGTCTATCCACTTTGCGTGTTTCTGTTCTTCACTTTGACGTAGTCGTTTGAAAAGAAATTTTTTTGGTCGGATATAATTAACTTGAGGCCATTTTTACTTAAATAAACAAGTGAGCGTCGAGAGATGAGTTAAGCCAACACGTTGTTGGTTGTCCAAACTTGTTTTACTTGTTGCGAATTTAAAATTTTTGTTTTGTAAAAATATAAACAACAAAATGGTTGAAATGCAACTCTTTCAAGGATGATACAAGTATACACTCAATTGGCAAATAAAATCCGACTATTCTCTACCAAAAATGTTAGCTTTATCAATTTTCAATTTCGCAAGTGTACAAAAAGTAAATACAAAAAACGACGACAGACTCAATTAAGATTTAACAAAAAGCATAAACAAAGTACATCTTACATAAGTAATGCAATAACAGACGCGAATCCTAACATCAGCTTGAGTTATGCATGATGGCGCTCATGTCTGTGACTTTATGCTTGTATATTCACGTTTTGGGTTTTAAAATTTGTCAATTAAATTAAGTGCATCCGCAGGCGACGTCGATTCAGTCATTTCGTCACTTGAGTCATCCATCACTCATATACATAAATGGTAAAGTCCTTCCGGTTTAGATTGCTCTTCAACTATTCATAAAATGATGATATGTAGTTAGTGTCTGTCTCTAAATTGATGGAAGTTAACCTTCTACTACAAGTTTCATACAAAGCGATTTTCACAAGTTATGGTTGTACATAATATTGCAACTTAACTCCTGTTGAAAGTGACTGTCACTTCTCGGTTGATTTAATTTGCTTTGAAGTTTTATTTTATTTTAAGAGTTGGTATCATGGTTACCCTCTTAATAGAGAGCATGGAATCTGTTGAATAACGGTTGCCTAACAAACTGTCTGTGTGCAATTTCGATATTTTATATAATGAACTAATTAACTATTTATTTGAACTCAGCAGAAGTATACAGCATTATGTAGATACATATAAATATGAAAATTTTTCAATTAAACTGATAATGCTTACATACACAAAGAAATTTCCAGCTGCCATTTAACCCCATAATAAACTTTAAACAAAAAATGCTACGCATTTTATTTTTTTTGCAATCAAATCATGACTCGGCACTAGTGTGATGAATAAGCGAATCAATGCCTTTTATTTTATTCTATTATACTAGATGATGGAGTTGGATATAAAAAACTATGAATATTCATAAGCATCTATGGGGACCTAATGAATGATGACTTTTAAGAGCAACCTTCAAATTTTGATTGATTACCTTTTAGAATAATCGAAAAATATAGAAATGCTTTAAATTGCATTTTTTTTTTGTGACAAAAAACTGTAAAAATTAGTAAGATTAGAATTTATCGGTATGATTTTGCAGTGAAAATAACCAGAATCATTTTTAGCATGACAATTTAACTTTTGAACCCATTGAAAATGAAACCGAATAGAAAGACGGAATATAAAAAAGATGTAATAAATAAACATAGTAGACCATAGATCAATGAGTAAAACACCCTCAAAATTGGTGCAGTGTAACTTAGTAAGCCCAAACAACAAAGTTACCCCTTTCCAACAAAGAATAAATATTGTACAAAGAAAAAAAAATCATTTACGGGCGGTAAAAACTGAATAGAATGCCACATGAAATATGATCAATTGATGTGCCTGAATCTGCACTCCTTGCGTGCTTCGACTGCATGCTGCTAAGTCCACAAAATGCCACAATTAACGTGGAATATCCCTTCATGAAAATTGTTTTACAACAAAAGGATTCGTTCTGTACAATTCAATTGAGTAACATAGTAAATAAATGTCAAAAAAATATATGTCTCTCTCTCTCTTTTTTTTTTTTATTTTTCGTTTGCCGTTTGCCGTTTGCTTCTTTTTATCGATATCATAATGACATTTCGTTAACGTATCATTTTTCAAAATATATAGATTCAAAAAACCATGAACGAACGAATGGTAAACGAAAAAACGAAAATTACAAGTAGATATCTATTTGGAATTGTTTTGTCAGTTCGTGGTTCAGGCAGCGTCAGCGCGTTCTGAGACACAGCAGGACTCCCAACATATTTTGCTTTAATTACAACTTTTTATTGGTTTTCATTTTGCGTGTGTAACGTGCTACTTCGCCCTTTCTTTTAGTGACTTACATGTTGAAATGGTCAACGGCATTATAATGAAAAATGATATTTTGATCATAAAAAAATTCGGTTTTCAAATTGAATGTTTTCTTTTTCTACCTTTGAGAGACCATTGTGATTTTTGCTTTGTTGGACATACATAAATGCAATTTAAAGTTTGTTGATACTCCTTACTTTTGATTGGTATTCCTTCTTTTTGTTAGTCGTGTTTATTCGAAGTGTTTAATCGCAAAATATGCTTTGTGCAAGTTATCTCAAGTAAGTGGATCGAGATTGAAAAGGTCAATGACTCTTGTTAGTGGATAATCAAGGAATTGGACAGTGAAGATTTTAAATAAAAATATTCAGATGAGAAAAGGAGGCTCAAGGTCAGTTTTGTTTACAAGTTGTAGTAACCAAAATGTTGGCGATTTTTAACAACAATAATAACAGAAAAATATAATATTTAGAAATCGTTACAAGTCTAAAATGACATATACCATAATACCATATAGCAATTGCAAAACGATGTAAGTTGTAAGCTATCATTAATCATAAATAAATGGTCATGGGCGAATCACTTGGAGTCAAATGATTTACTTTTGCAATCTTGTAATTTTTATAAATATTAACTGAACAAATATTTTAATGTCTCAAAGTATGTAATATCTCAATTATATTTTAAGCAATGGAAATTATGCATGAAGTTAAAAAAGTTAAGATATGCAAATACTTTAAAATATTATATCATGTGTAAACAATTTAAACTCCGTGTGTAACTACCCATCAGAAACATACAATATACCAACTGTTAAAACTGTAAATATTCAGAAATTTGTCGAAATGCATTTTCTGCTCATTAGTGCTAACACAAAACTAATCCTAGACCGCGGCGACAATGTAAAGCTAACAAAAATATACTTTGTTGTCCAAATAAATACACCAACACCACACCCAGCAGGTCGAATGGCTCACAAAACGAGGGGATAAAACCACAAAGCAAGGAAAATATTTTGATTGTTAAACAACGTCGGCGTTGGCGGCAAATTTTGAAAATGTGAGTCGCGTTTGATGATGTCCGGTCAATCGTATGTTTTCAAAATAAGCCGAATAAAGGACTCTGAAGCTAAAAACAGTCTTAGCCTGAGAAAGACGCAGGTGCTAGAACGTTTCATAAAAATAACACAGAAATTATCGTAAATTGGTTACAACTTTGAAGCGATTCAAAAATAAAGCAACGAACATAGTTTGAGCAAACTTGGGTACAAGTAGCGACCTGCGTGACAATGGGAAATTATTTGCATAATATGACAGTTCATCACTAGATTGAATAGCCTCAAGCAGCAGTTGGGTCATGAATAGGGTATGAAGTTAACCATAAAAATGTCAGAAAAACCGTGGCTTGGAGAAATTATTTCAAAACATAAAAATTAATGCGAAATTGTTGTTTTTGTTTTGAGAATAAAAAATAAAAATAAATTCAATTAAATGTGACATTTAGTGGAAATCTTTTCACATAAAAAGTATTAATGGCAAATAGCTGTCAGCGTCACTCGATCAACTAGCCAATTAGTCCATTTCAAACGTCATTAAATTTTAGACATTTCAACAAAAAGGAAGTTGAGAAACAAAAAATTACAGTCACAAATGAAAGTGGCCAAATGGTTCACACGCCATTTCCAATTATACCACAAATGCAGCTTTTTACAATCATTCCTTAAAAAAAACTGTAAACTTTAATATTATTAAAATGACATTAAAAAATTTGAATGTACAGTTAGTTTCTTTTCTTTTTTTTTGTTTTTTTTTTTACACCACTTCTTTTGTTCATCCCCCATAATACTATGCAAAAATCTGTAAACATACACTTTTAACTACGCCTACTTCAGCCACTTCCGGTGTCCGTTTTTGCCTTTGGTAAATTATCATTATTAGCGCCATTTCCGTAGCAAAGAGTTGACCAAGTAAAATTTAAACTGACACACGTGATTTCTATGCAATTTTAAAGTCAACCTGCAACCTCGTTCGACGCTCATCATTCGATAATCAAAAGTGACAATAACGCTCATTGCACTCGATACAAAAGACATGTTAATACTATATTATTACCCTCACAATGGGCAATACATTTGCTTCTGTGGTTTTTATAAGGCAGGTTTGGAGTATGCTTTTCTTACAAAGAGACGGTGAATTTATGTTGGCACGAATTATTTTGAAATTTTAGATTTAAAATTATTGTGCGTTATGAGTCATTAGCATTTTAACTAAGTCAGAAAACATTCTGACAAGGTACAATCATTGCCCAACTGTACAAACTTTCGAGGGTGCATCCAGGGGCAGGGAAGTCCACGGGCCTCCTTCATCACAACTTTGGTACTTCCAATACTTGAATCAGGTCTTATTTATGCAAAAAGTTTTAGTTTTAATGAAAAAAAGCGGCCTTGCCCCGCCTTGCAAACTTTAAATATCTTTTTTTAACTCCTATTTCGCTCCTAGTAAATAAAAAAATATAACATCAAGAGTAAGGCCAGCTTATCACAAAAGGGTTTTACATCAATCAGGCCTATTTCAAGTATTGGCAGTACCGAATTTATGATGTAGGAGATTCGTGATCACCTTCTTACCCTTTGGGGTACTTTACTTTTTTACTGGTTTAAAATATGACAAATTACTGCTGATTTTGAGTTAAAAATGAAAATCAACTACTCAGAACAATATAGAAGAAATAACATCTCCCAATGTCAGTCGGAATTAATAAGTGCAAGTACGCAATACTATTCTTGATCTTTGATTTAAATTCGGTATCAAAATTCAAACGAAGTGTGAAGAATTTCGAAACTGTGTACAAAAATATTTTCTGGATACGAACCCACACTCTCAACCCTTTGACCTTTCAAAAGGAAACCTCAACATTTAATCAAAATTTGTCTAATTTTAGGGAAATGAACATTGGTACCCCATAAACAAAATTAAAGTGTCTGCACCTCAGAAGAAAAATCTGCACGCAAATAAAAAAATCTTGGAAAGAGGAGTGAAATTTATCGTGTTCAAGCTTTTCACGTTGTAATTCTTCAATGTTCTAACTGAGTTCCCTTCAATTTGTAGAAGAATGAATGAAAATCTCATTAAAAGGTTATTGACTTTATGGCAACTGAAGTAAGGTGCAAAACATTTATAGGAAGGTAGTATTTGAATGAAATTGTGAAAGAATGTAGGAAAAGACATTAACTCATTGCTTTTTCACGCTTCAATTAATACATAAGTGTTTAATAATATGATTAATTGTGATGACAGAAGTAGTTGGAGGAAAAACGAACAAGTAAAAAATTGCGGTTTGTGACATAAAGAAGTAGAAGAAAAAATGTCTGACAGGGCACATAACCATTGAAAAGAATGGTTAAAGACTTATGTCGGCATTATGTATTTTTAAAATCATACAGAAAAGAAACCCGCTGACTGTGTCAGCCTATGTATGTAGGATAATATTCAAACAGAGCAATATACTTCCTTTTCATATTCTCTCTCATAGATGAATTAAAGAAGGCATTAGGCACGTTAAACAGAAAAAATTTCTTACTCTTCATGTGAGACTAATAAATTTACATTTTACAGAGGAATTTACATTTTACATATTCCTGATGAGAGTGAAACCCATTCAAGCTTCAAAATGTGGTGATAGGCTACTAGTGGGTGGGTTATGCCGATTTAACATTTTTATAAAAAAATATGCAATTTATTTGAAAAGGTCATTAAATGGCATTTTGATATATTGAGAGAATTATTATAGAATAACACTCCATGTTTTTCTTGTTCTTATAAACAACTGGGCACTAAGCAAATAAAAACAATTTGAAGACATCACGTTCTAGGTTTTAAAAAAGTATTCATTCGTTTATATGTATGTTGACGGCTAGAAACTACTCCTTCCAAAATAAAATCGTCAATAAAATACTAAAGATAAAGAAGCTATTTCAATTGGAAATGCAAATAGAGATGAATAGCAGCAAATAAAATGAACTAGATTTAATAAAACAGAAAGATGCTTCTTAGAGTCTACACAGTTCAAGCAGCCCAGTTCTGTGGCAGTGTGACAGACTTTTACCACATAAAGAATGTATATTTAAGCATTTGTCTTTACGAAGTTGTACTAGACGCGTATTAATCAACATAATGCGGTCAATGAACTATATACAAGCCTGTCAAGCCTCAAAGGCAGAGGCAGCAAAAAGAGAAAACGGCTTAGGACTCCTCTTCTTTTTTATTCTTACGTTGGTTGTCAACTTCAAAAATGAGGGTCTCTATTGCAACCTTAGCTTTTACGAAGTCACCATCATCTTAGACTGCCAGATGCTAAAATGTGCGTAAACCACTCCTTCTTATTATTCGTTAAATATCACCCCAACTTATGCAAAAATAATCAAACAAAAAAAGGAAATAGGAACATAGAATGCGTAAAACAAAGCTCCTGTCTTGACACGCCGACTGCCTATGGTTCTGTTTTCAGTTCTTCTGTTGTCATACTCTCTAACTCTGCCCCCTATTTAAGTCAACTCTAATCGCATTTTGCACAATTGTCATGCGTTTAATTTGCATTTTTCTATCCTTTCTGGCTTTTTTTTTTCAATCCCTTCAAGTTGCTATTTTTGCTTTTCTGCACTATGTGCCTTTCATTCCTTATCCTGACGGTATGATCACGCAACATCTGCCATTACGACAAAGGATGCCTGAGAGGTAAACACGTAATTCTAAGATTTTTACAACTATCAGTATTTGAGTATCTGATACAAAATATCTATATAAGCAGGTGTTGACTACTTACAAATTTGATGTATTTGGTCATACATAACGAGTAGGTTACTGAGTGAAGTGTTTGAAATTACAACAAATATCTTAGCAAACATTCCAGTATATAAATGTGAAAAGCGTAAACAAAAATTTCATACATCACACCCAAATAAAAAATTTTATCGCCTGGGTGTGAACACAAGTCGCCCTCACTTCTAGCAATCCGGTTATTAATTACAACTTTTATCTCAAAAGTAGAAAAAGTATATTCTCATTAATCAGAGAAATATGCAAATTTAGATGTGTGTTTAGATGGTTAGAGCAAAAATCGAGTTGATGAGCGTTGAGTGCCAACACGATAGACAATGAAAACGAGCTGGACACGTGTAATTGTTGATAGTGTTGTTGGTGACAATATGTCAACTGACAGACTGACATACACCCTTAAAATATCTCACACTTTAGTGTGAGGGTGTCTTTCTAACTTCCCACTGCTAAGGTACAGTCACGTGTTGCACTCAAAAGGCCTGATATTGTGATAAGCAGACACGAAAAAACACTCACAAAAGTGGCGTTAAATAGTTCTTACAAAAAAAAAAACAAGAATGCGAGAAAAATAAGTTGCGAGGAGTTTATTTGTTTCTAATTTGGCGGCTATTGGCCGATGGGAAGAGTAAAAAACGACAGCAACCGACAAAAGGCAAACCAGAGACAACAAACAAAGCTGCCACTCAACGTAAAGACATGTTTCGTTTGTGCGTGTCGCAACAATTACAAAATTTTACGGCCACATCGAAGAAGACCATCGACCCTTCGCCATGTAAATTTTTCAGTTTGGGCGCACCCTTTTTTGCATGCTTCGGCCACTTTAAAGCCACCCTTGCCACCGTCTCTGTCATTCGAAACACAAACATATTGACTGGTACCTTAACCTGAGTTACTCGTTGCCAGGGGTATAAAAATGCAATGCGCCTCTCAGACCCGCATAACATCGTCACGATATCTAAAGCGTCTCTCAAAAGTGAGGCCGACGTTGCCGCCTGCCGCGTTAATTACTCAAATTCAAAACACAATATTTTGCTTAAGTTTCTCACGCCCCGTATTTCATACCTTTGAATCAGTATCTTGATAGCGTCATAATTTTTTCGTATGTTGTCGACTACTGTGATTGTCGGTTCGTACACTCATTTTGTTCTGCATCAATAGTTTGACAATCCGAATATTTTGTACATTTAAAAGGATTTCTCAGAATCACCAAAAATTTGTTACACTAAGCCTATTGTTCAATTGCGCATGCAATCAGAATTATTCTGATCCATTCTCTAGTTGACTGCTGGGAATTGTTCATATTTGTTCACACTGCTGATAATAAAAGTGGTGAGGTATTAATACTTTCCCTTTGCCGCGATATTGATCAAATGTAACACTCTAGTAATGTCCAAGTTAAACAGCATTTAGTTTCGCCAATTTCGGCGTATGTGTGCAGTTAAAATCGTCCCGAGGGACGTTGCTTCTGTCTGCCTTTAATTATTGGTACTTTTATTCGATATAAATAATTGTAAGTTTCAATTGTTCTGTGGCTTATCAAATCGTAGATGTTAAGCGATTTGATTCCAAATGGATAATGTGTTGTTGACAAAATCATTTAAAGCGACTTGAAAACTTTAAAACTCTTTTTATTTTTATAAATTCTTGATAAATTCTTTATAAATTCTTGGGATCTCAATTTACATTTTTGGATTTTATGTTGGCTCTGATGAAGCTTGTGTCAATTAAATACAAATCAAACACTTTTTTAAATTTTACTTTCTTCAGAGCAACGAGTTTTTTACTGCACTTATTTTTACAAAAATTACAACATATTGTGTGCTAAATAATCAAAAAAACAATACAAAAAATCAAAAGCACACCCTTAACTGCCAAAGCATTGCACCCACACCTAATTAATATTAATTAACAAATATTGTAGTGTAAACAATAGGACAGAAAATATTCAAAAAAAAATGAGACAAAAATAAATGTAGAACAATAAAATAACGCACAAGCTAACAATAATGGGGGCAACAATAATTTACTTGATTACGCTAACTGTTGAAAAACCATCAAAAGTAATTTTCATTAGTATAAAAAAAGTAAAAAATCCAAAAAGGCAATTAAGTGCGACAACTCCTGTGAAAAGGAAAAACGCACAAAAGAGCATTTAAATGAAAATTATGTAATAAATAACAGTGGCAGTAAAGAAGGACATTGATCAGTGGTGAGTATTTAAAAGCTGTTGAGTGTATACTAAGATAAAGAATGTGTATCTTGTATGTGCGTGCGTGACTGCTATGGCTCTACATGTCAATAAGTACAGTTACAACTGCAAAATGTGTGCACCAATCCAACAATTTTTATCACATTGCAGTGGAAAAGTGGTGGGGTCTAAGCCCTCGAATACATACTATTTTTCCTTTCGAACCCCTCAGACCGAACACCTGAACGTCGTAACCTGTGCGCATATGTTGAAATGACCCAATAAATTTACAGACACATATATAACAATAATGACAACATTTGGAATTAGGCATAACAATAATTTGGTAATTGCCTAACAATCATGCGGGTTGTTTTTTTTTTTGTTTTATTTATTTATTTTTTTTTTTTTTAGTACCAACTTTTCTTCATACTTATTGTTAGATGAGCTTTTCGCATTTCATACATTGTGTTGTTGTCCATGCGGTTGTGACTACAAGTAGCGACTACCAGTGAAGAATAATTTATATACAAATCATTAAGGAATCCGATTACAAACAACTTAAAGTAGTGTCATTCTATAGTGTTCATAAAAATGTGACTTTTCTACATGCCAATAAAAACAATAGCTCTGATAAAAAATTCCCAAACGTACTCAAATATGAAACTCTATTGATGATGAAACAACTTGTTGCTATGCAAACAGTCAAAATGCAATTTATACGAATCGATTTCTTCTTTGACTGTTTGATTTTACACATTGAAGGTTCCCCACCTAATTATAAAACAAGTTTCAATATCCAACAGGTGTTTAAATAAGGTTAAGTCATCAATAAAAAGACGATATGAGTCATCAATGCATTATTTTGTAATTTCCCACAATACTTATCTCTCGATAAGGCAGACACAAAACAAGTTTACATAAAAAAAAAAATTTCCATTTAAAGTTCCCACACACGCATTAACAAAGGTTCATTCAAAATACTGTGTCGAAGAACTGAAGCAGCCCTAGAATAATGATTTCAAATTACTATACCTTTTATTTGAGCACCAGACAAAGGCAAATAAAGTCGACAAAGTGTCTACCAGAATTTTGTAACGAATTTTCAACAGGTGAACTAAAACGATGCATATTGAAAAATTTTTGCGTTCTATTGTTACACAATTAAAAACAAAGTCTGCGCTTGTATGCACTTGAATTCGAATATTGCGTTGACACAATTAGGGACCAACAAATTCTTTCATTCGAAGGGAAACGGATGATCGTTGAGATATTTCTAAGGATTTGATAAGCAAATCAATTATCAAATTTTCTTACCTTATTAATATTTGATTTACCCATACATTGCTTTTACCTTCACCGCGACTCGAGTAAAGTACAAATTCTTTTATTAAAAATCCAAAACACAACATATTTAATGCTCGAAAATCAAAACGTTTGTTCAGACATGCCGGCACTTGACAATGTTCTTTACTCAAATATGAAACGCAAATACAAAATAACAAAGAAAACAAAGTTCAAAAACATTCAGGGTAGGGTACGTGTAGAGCAGGATCGATCCCCTCTACATGATTTTAACTACAAAAACAACTACTCGAGACAGAAACATGAACGAAGTGCAAGAGATTTTGACAGCCAAGAAACTTGAACTCACACTCAACTTTACCGAGCTAACAAGTTATGAGTCACACAAGCGAACTACATTAAGACACGGGCATTGTAGAAAACAACAAAAGCAACAATGAGCTAAAAACTCTTTATAAACAAAAATGTACGTTTAAACACTAATGCCAAAGCAGAAAAGAGTGTTCATCATTATGAATAATTTATGTTGCCCCTTGATTATCGAATATTGGTTTATGATGCCTATGAACTTTTTATTATTATTCAATTTGCATGATTTTTTGATTAAGGGCCAATAATATAAAACAATGGATTGAAAGCTGTTCCTTTACGTCAACACTACCTAAATTATAAATGTGCCTTCTAACTACTTTTCAATTTTCTATATATCTCAGTATATCAGCAGAGTGGATTTCTAGCTTTTTAAAATACAAGGTCCAGGCTATCCATTGCATGGGATAAATCCGAGAATGTTTGTTTTACTGCCTATAAAAAATACGTTTTCCCAGTTTTTTATGCACTTTTGATTTTTCTTTTCTAGCTCCAAGCGCAAGAGTACAAACAAGAGTAGCAGCAACTGAAACTCAACAAATAATCATAATCATAAAAAGTGCAGTTGTGCATTCTTTACTTGCTAAACTCTGCCCTACTCGCTTTTATTCACAGCAGTTTAGGTTGATGAGTCATTTGTTGTGTACAATCTCTACACTCGCACTTTGATCAGCTCATTTTTTAAAGGGGTTAATGCACTTGCTTTAGCGCTGTGGCTGTAGGTAACATCTGTGAGCTTTTCCCACTCTATCCAAATCCAATGGAACGAAGACCTTGCCCACTGTTTCTTTTAACTTTAGCCACTTTAAAGTTTTGTTGCTTTTGAGCAGCTTCGTTTTTCATTACTTTAAATTGCTTTGAATGTAATTTAGCAAGTTTTGTAGTTATTTTGGTATGCGTCTTTCATTTGCATATATGATATGAGAGCTTTTATGCTTTTACATTGAAATGCAGTTAGTTGTCTACATTATAGAGTAGTGTGTAAGCCGTGTATACTTATTTTAAATATATGTTTGATACCTCAAGGTGGATTCCGGAAACTGTTACGACAAGTGCTAAATAAAAATTTCAGCTTATACACACAGGACCACTTAATAAGTACTTTGGAGTTTTATTCTCCAACAACTTTATTGCTCCTGTGATATTTTATTTTTTTTTATTAATTTGAATAAATTTGCAATAAAAATAATTTCGAAAAATGTGTTTTCATGACAATAAAACAATTTTAACGCTACAAACAATACCCATCATATAAAAATCCAATCTCTAGCACTTAAGGAGGGATGTGGTGAAGGAGGCGATTGTCCAAAATAATAGTGACAAGGACATTAAGCGTGTTTGCCGGAGAATAAAACTTTGTTGGTAGAGGAATATAATTTTTATGGTTTAAGAACTTTAAAGTATCGACAAGGAAATATAAGGAACAAAATAATTGGCTAGAGAGCACGTAAATAAACCATTACAAGTGCCAAAACAATAATTTATTGTACACAATCAAAAGAAACTGGCAATTGTGTGCGTATGAGCCATGATATGAAACCGTTAATCAAATAAATATGGCACTGCTTCTGCTTTCTACTGATGTGATTAGAGTGAACATTGATTTTATGTGGTGGTGGCAGCAGTCGGCGACTACGACATTAAGAGTCTTGAAAGTATAAGTTCTTTTGTATCTTCACACTTCAAAATCAACGATTGAATACATTTGAAGATAGGGCAATATGCGGAAATCTACGAATAAGTATGAAACTTGGTTTTAGTTTGGTGAATATGGGAAAACCAAAGCAAAACTGAAACCGCAAAGTCATAAAATTACTTTCGCGCATTATAAATTTACTTGCAGCGGTTACGTCTGTTTGTATGTATATGTGAGCAAAGAGATAGTGAAGCGTAAAAATTTATTATGCTTATAAGAAAAATAAGAATGAGTTAAATACAATTTTACACAGAAAAAAATTAATACAGTGCTCGTAAATGATGTACACAAGAGAGTTTTTGGTTTTTCTATAGAAACACTGTAATAGTTTTCGCAGTTGGTAATCTTTTCAGTGTATTCTCTATTTGAGATTTCGTATAGAACATATTTCTAAGACAAGACAAGACATTAGAAGACTTTGTTGCAGATGTTGTCGACATCATAAGTCATTTATTTTGTAACAAATTGCACGATTGGTGCTCGGCCATCCCATTGTTAACAATAAAAGACAATAACGGCAGCGACAAAGAAAAAGAAAAAGGATGACGATTAAGTGTTTTGGCTCTTTGAACCATTACACCACAATCAGCGAGGTTAAATGTTAGTTTAACTTTACGGCGTTAGAAACTTTTAAAATTATTTGTTAAGATTTAGAAGCAAAAAGTTCAAGATATTTAATGTTTTCCATTGTAGTATGACAAAAAGTCAATACACACTTTATGGGCTTTCTCGGAAGAAGTTATAGTACAACTAATAGTTATACTATTAAACAAAAAAAATTGTCCCAACAATTAAATATCTTACGTCCTTGAAGTTAAGCTAATATTTCAGTAAATATGGCCATGGTCAACTCATTTTTCCAAGCATTTCGCTTTTCATATAAATGGAAATCGATTCAACGTGCACGTCCTTGTTTACGACATTTCATAGCTGCCCTTGCACTTGTACAACAAAGCTGAGTTGAACAGAGGGTTTGCTAAATGCCAAGGACATGTAATCCCAGTAAGCAATTGTCACAATTGATTTTATACCCATTCCTGGCAACTGTTCAACACGAACAATTTTGATTGTTTTGTATCAAAAGAACACTTATTCATATTCAAGTCACCATTTGTAACTTGAACTATGAAATTGTGACATTCTTTTATTTTTTTTGTTTCGTATTCAAATTTCTAGTTAAATTATTGCTTCCAACATTATTTTACAAGATCTGAGACAAGGATGAGGCAATGCGTCTGAACTAACCAAAGAAACAAATCTGCTTGCATAATTGCAACCATAAATTTCATGTCGCCGAATGCGTTACAGAAACCACTTGAACTGCCCTCTTGTCAGACAGACGATTTGAATTTAAATTTTTTAAGATTTTCTTAACGAGTTCACGAAATGGCGGCAACCGCGAAATGTACACTCAAGCGAGCCATTAATGATTTTAATTTTTCCGTATCATTGCATTTTTTCCGAGACCCAAGCTCTTTTATATCATTGAAAGAAGTGCACACCATTGTAGAAGGTGCACAAGAAGATGGAGACAGTCCTTTGCCCCTTCTTATCGCCTTCAATTTCCATTACATTTGCCGCTATCGATGTCCTTTGTCCCGTGCCTGCCACATTCAAATGTGCCCTTGTCTCTCAACTTTTCCTTTTGTTGTAGTTGCTGCTCCTGTTTTTATTGTGTTGTAAATTTTAAATTTATGCAAAATAATCTACGTTGATCCTGCCACTTCTTCGCCATCGTCTTGTCAGAGTTGTAAGGCAGTTGGAATAAAGAGCACACCCGTATTTCCTGCCACGTTTTTGAGTTTGTTTGCTGCTACTCTTCAAGTGACTGTTTTGTTCTCTTGTAGCTGTTTAGTTATTTGTACAACAACGATATCTTTATGCACGATGATGACGATGATGTTGTATTCTTGTATCCTTTGGAATTGCAAACCACTTATCAAAATGGAAAAAATGCGCACTTGTGCACTTCTTTGCATTTACTGCCGTTGAATTTGGTGCCGCCAATACTTAGCTCTGTACACTGTATATTTTATAATTCTTTTATTGAAGTCAAATAACGCGAGATGGGCAAATAAAGTTAAGTTGCAAAGCTTGTCTATATGATAAAAATGTATACATTTTTTTACAGTGCACAAATAAGTCTTTGTTGACGTAGTTGGAATTAAAAATGTCTGACATTGCTTCCTTTTGCTTTTATTCATTTATTTGGGCGTATATTTTCAAATTGTCCATAATACTGATTTTAAAAATAAATATCCAGGTATGAGTGTGAGCTAAAACGCTACTCAGCAAAAATGTTCCATGTTATTTTTCCGAATTGATTCGAGATATCTAACAATTGAGTCATTGAGTCTCATTTTACATCTTTAGAAAATCGTACATACAACATTTAATACAAAAAAAAAGTTTAATCTTATGATTCACACAAAATCACATTTTTGAACTAATATATATGTTAATTGAAACAATAGATGACTGACAAAAGATTTCTTTGTTCGAAACTAACTAGCGAACCATACTAAAAACTGTGACTTATAAATCAATATAGAAATTTCACAAATGTCAGCGTTCTAATTGGTCAGCACTAAGTAATAATAATGTAGTCAGTCAAAACGGTTTGTCAATAAGCACTAGGGAATAATTTACGAATCCACATAATTCGTGTCCAGAGAAAAAGTAAATCTAAAGACAATGCAAGCACCGGAAGATACCACCAAGGCAGGACGCGTTAGGGATATCGCGCACTAAACCGGTCAAGCGAAACGACATTTGAACTGAAAATATGTGCAAGGAATATAAAAGCAAATGATTAAGACGTACAGAGAACAAACGAGAAAAGAAGATTTATTTCATGTTCAAAATAACTTATTAAGTCATAAAAGCAAAAGTGGATTAGTATGTGGACAAGAACACGGTGCCACGGCAAGAAGGGAAAGAAAAAGAATAAGTGCAAGATCTGAAATCAGTGTCAGTTGAAATGCAGCAAGAAATCTAATTATTTAATATTAATAAAAACGAAACAATTGTGTCTGATAGTCGGCGTCAACGGAAGCGGTAACATCACAGCATGACGCACATGTTAAGGGCATTTTGAACGCTCGTAAATTATACGATGTGCATATATTGTAGCAGTTTCTTATATGTCCTCTTTACAGAAGTTTCATCCGCAAACCAAGTTTTCTTTTTCTTATATAGATATGTTTAAGTAAAAGTATTCAGTATCATTGGTTTTTACAAAAAATTGCAGACTAAGCAGAGTAGCACAATAACAAGCACTGCTTTCAATTGCTGCAAACCAAAAAAGTACATTTGTCTTTGCTGAAACATTCTACGCTCTAAGCAGTGACCAGTTTAGACAAAGCAATTATCTGAAATTTATTCCTTGTATTTATAGTATTAAAATGCAGCCTCTCAGCAACCTCTCGACGCATTTTGGGTTTAATATAAATGCAATGCACAACAAATTGCATAAGAAACTTTCTTATTCTTTTGTATGAAATTTTCTCCCAGGACATTGTAAATTAAATATGTTAAGAAGAGAAACAGAATGTTCACTCAGCTGCTTCATTGGTTTATACTTTTCTCCAAGTTGTAGTGCAACTTATTGCAAGACTGAATTTATCAAGTCACATAAACTTCCCACGCCGGTAGAGTGGTCTGCCTTTTCAAGTTGTCCTATTCTTTTGGGTAGCCGCAGATAAGTTTCTTTTATTGTAGTTTCCTGAAAGTTTTATTTGAAAGTAGAAAACGTTGTTAAGCAACAAAGTCAAAAGAAAAATGAGAAAAAATTAAACAAATAAATGCAACCGCAAACAATTTAAGATCTAGTTTGCAACAATTTGACGATGTTGTATTTTTCTTAGTAATTATTTGTTTTTGTCTTTTCTTAATTTTTAATTTAGTATGGAAAAATGTCGTGAGAAATTTTAAACAACAATCAAATGAAAATAATTTGTCTACGTATCGTAGAATTGCATCGTTGTTCTGACTGTTAAAGAATTGACTTGTTGATAATTTAAAAAAAAAACTTTTCAAAAAGCTCAAAAAAGTAGAAGTAGCCAGAAATATTTGAAAAAGTAATCAAAAATATATACAACAATTCATTGGAAAGGGACATTTCAACATTCGAAAAAGACAAATCTAAAAAAACTCAAAAGGCCGGTAGAATTTTAGCAACTTAACAATATTGTGAGATTTTTGAAAATAAAAGGTAAAGACGTCATTTGATATTTACGAAACTGACGCAGTTGTCATTGCCATTGGCGTCATCGTTTCCATTGGCGGTGTCTGTAATGGCGTCTAAAATAGACATTAAAAATGCCCTGACCAACCAAAGGTGATTTAGCCAAACCGACTTTTAGCTTAATTTTATTTGCACACGCTGGTGGCAACGAAATCAGGAAACATTTCGTAAAAGCACAGAAACTTTTATTATTCTCGGTTTTATTTGTCTTTGCGCCATTCCAATCGTAACTTGGCGCAGTTCATTGACAAAGACTACCTTGGCGAAGTAGATTTTGATTTTATTGTATACATGTATATGTGCGTGTGTGAGAGTGTTTATCTCATAAATTCGATTTGTGTGGCATAATTAAGGGCGCACATTCGCCACTCAGCACGCGAAAGTCAAAGACAACTTGGAAGTTGTCGTTCTCTTGATTAGATTTTGACATTTTGCACAGCTTTTCGGATTTAATTGTTTGCTACTCACTCATACCAATGAAAAGATATCGTGTTGGCATCACCTCATCAGCATCATTTACACGTAATGGCATCGTTAAATGTTCGTCTGCGCTACAGAGCGTTGATGCAATGTTATCCTTTTTCGTATCTGAGTCCAGTTTCCGCTTTGTTGGCCATTAACTTGCGTTTAATTGTGCACATTTTTATGACGCACTCACATCGCTACCGCTTAATCCTCTGGTTATGTGCTACTTAGTCCTTTGTATCGTATTGGTTTCATTTCGATTCGTTTCTTATCTTTTATATATGTTGCATTTTATGCGTGCATTAAACAATTCCAAAAAAACTTGCGCCTTAGATTCCTATTTCGATAGAGACAAGCTATAGACTCCGGCTCACACCCACAAAAGCCTCTAATTTTTAGCATTGAAACAGATTTCACGTTAGTTATCAAACAGATATAAACGCTTTAAATTTGTTAGCACGAAAGTTTAAAAATACCACAACAAATGATTCACTGCGTGAAAGGATATAAAGATGAGTTCCCAAAATGCAAATTGGATGCAGTTAAATGTTAAATGAATTTTAAGACGAAATTCTGTGTAACATGACTTATATTGTCTGATAACGTTAACAACTTTTCTATCGATTGAATTTGTGGCAATCATAGTTAAGAATTATTAAAATTGCTCTAATAAAATGTCAGTTTATATAGCGCAGTATGGGGTTCTTCATATTTATTTATTTTACAATTACCTTTCTTTTTTTATTATTGTTTCCATTGGAAGCCAAACAAGGCCGATAGTCGTTACTTGATTCAAATTCGTAGCGATTTTAGGGATTTATGGTTACTTTATAATAAAATTTGTTACAATGTTGTGCGATAAATGTCTTTGATTGATTTTAACGATCAAATGCATCATTGAGCTTTTAAGTACACTAACAAATAGCGCATTGTTAGCGAAATTAATTTCTCGACCATTATAGCTCGGATTGTTAAGGGAAGGTCTTAAAAAATTATATTTCTAACGATTGTTTGCTAACAGTTAAATTTGAGTCGTTACTTTTTTGTGGCACACGCGAGTAAGCGATTCAATCAATGAGAAGCGCACTAACATCGAAGTAAATTGAAAATGTTTATCTCGTAATTTTAATAGTGGTGTTTAAGGGCACATTGGGCTTATGTACTCCAAATTCTAATAATAAAAGAATCGACTTCTTATTGACATTTTTTTACTTCACACCACTGTGCACCCCACTTGACAATCAGTCTTATGCTCAATTTCAACTCAATTGTACTGTCAATCTCTACATTGTCTTATTTGCCTTCTGTAGTCTAATCTTCTTCAGAAAACCTCAAACCTCTTTACGAGAAACCAGAAATACACATAAAAATTTTACAACCTTTTTCCATATAAAAAACATAAAAAGTAAAATTCATAAATACACAAAAATGCATAAATTCAATTTAGTTGCATGCCTTCGCCATAAAAGCCATGACTTTTGGGGGAAAATAAATCTAAATCTTTGCATTGGTTTATTAGTCACGTCAGTTGAGATTTGGCGTTTCCACTGTATATATTTTCAATTTAAGACAAGTTTCTGATAGGAGAAAACATACAAATTTTCTGCAGTAAAAACTTCAGTTTTGTAGTTTTCATAATTATCTCTTAATTAACACTTAACTTCACATATTTCGTACAATTATGAATCAATAACTGTACAGTCTATTTAAATCTAAGTATTTTTGAGTACAAAGATAGACTAAAAAAATGTCTGGTAAACTTGATGTGTATTATGACTCATGGCGATATGTCACGCTTACTAATTAAATCATGTAGACTGTTGATAAATTTAATACCGACCTGGTGCCAAAACTGGTGCGGTTTGCTAGTTATATAAAGAAAGTTATATACAGAATTTCAGTCTTAAAGAAGATATAGTTTTTATGTCTAAAAATCATATCAAATCATTATTTTATATTTATACCCTGTACATACTGTACCAGGGTATATTGTGTTTGTTTTTATACCCTGTACATACTGTACCAGGGTATATTGTGTTTGTTTGGCCGAAATGTATGTAACGCAGAGAAGGAGGGGAGGGGGACCCTATAAAGTATATATATTCTTGATCAGGACGATAAGACAAATTAATAAGCCATGTCCGTCCGTCTGTCCGTCCGTCCGTCCGTCCTCACCAATGGTTCTCGGAAACTATAAAAGATAGAGACTTGAAATTTGGAGGATAGACTCGTGATGCTCGGCAGCAGATCAAGTTTGAACGGTTTTGAGCCACGCCCACTCCTTCCCGCCCAACCAGCTACGCCCACTTTTTGGAAAGGCTATAACTTGAACACCAGAAACGCTAGAACTATGAAAGTTGGTATGTCGACTAAGTATGTAAAGACCTATAAAACTGCATACCCCAATTTTCCCCCCAACCCTTCATTACCCCTCAAAAAGTGTTTTATTGTAAATTACTGTATCTTCAAAACTATAAAAGATACGGACCTGAAATTTTGTATGTAGACTCAGTAAATACATGTCCTTAAAACTGCATACCAGAAAATACCCATTTGTATTTTTGACTACCCCTCAAAGACCACCAAACTTACATTTTTTGTAAATTTCACTTTTTTTTTACAAAAATTTGTATATCTCCACAACTATAACAGATACGAAATTGAAACTTTGTATGCAGACTTCATAGATGTATGTCTTTAAAACTGCATACCTTAATTTTCCCCCCAACCCTTCATTACCCCTCAAAAAGTGTTTTTTGTAAATTACTGTATCTTCAAAACTATAAAAGATACGGACCTGAAATTTTGTATGTAGACTCAGTAAATACATGTACTTAAAACTGCATACCAGAAAATACCCATTTGTATTTTTGACTACCCCTCAAAGACCACCAAACTTACATTTTTTGTAAATTTCACTTTTTTTTACAAAAATTTGTATATCTCCACAACTATAACAGATACGAAATTGAAACTTTGTATGCAGACTTCATAGATGTATGTCTTTAAAACTGCATACCAAATTTTTCACCCCTACCCTTAATAACCACTAAAATAGTGTTTGCATGTCAAAGCCTACATCTCCGAAATTGTTGAAGGTACGGACCTGAAATTTTGTTCGTAGACAAAGTATATATAACTTCTTAAGACTGCATACCAGAAAATACCATTTTGTATTTGGACTACCCATTAGAGGTCGGCAAACTTAAATTTTGGGTAAATTCCAGTTTATTTTTATTAAAATATGTATATCTCCACAACTATGAAATATACATGTCTGAAATTTTGTATGCAGATTCAGTTAATATACGTCCTTTAAACTGCTTACCGAAAAACACCTCTTTATTTCATGGCTTCCCCCTCAGAGATCTACAAACTCGAATTTTTCGAAAATTCCTCACTTTTGACTGATTTTTTATATTTGGAACACCATTTAAATGGGTGAGGGTATGTGCAGGGTATTATATGGTTGAGTATACTCAACTATACCGCCCTTACTAGTTTTTATTTATATTTATTTTTTATACTTATATTTAATATTTATATTTTATATTTAAGTTTTTATTATTATATTATAACATAATGGAATCATGGATAGTTGTTCATTTAATTCATCCTTTTAAAAGTATTTAAAACAATCATGTTAACGAAATACAAAAATTTAAAGTATAGCGCAAGGTTAATAGACAACCGAATGCTGGAAAACGCTCGCAAGCAACGAATATATAAAAGTCGTTTTCATTGAAACTCCCTAGCAGAATGACAATGTAGACAGCAGAACCCTCCTAGTCAAAAAATTAGTAAAAAATCTGTACAACTTAAACAGACTATCATCACACAATCGACGAGCAACTTTAAAAGTGAAATACACAATTTGCATATCATTGCGAGTGATTCAATATTTTTTAAGAACACGCCCCGTTCCGAGTTGCTTTTGACACCCTGGAATGATTTTAATAATTTTAATGGTTGCGGCAATTTATTTATTTATTTTTTTTTGTGTTTTTTTCCGCACAAAGAGTTAATTGGATTGCAAAATGTTTGCAATTTTTAAGTCGCTGCCATCATCACGGTGCTGCCGCTGGTAATCAATCATTTTACCAATGCGCCTGTGAATATGACAACGTATTTTGTCGCAACACATTTTTTCCTGATTTCGCCTCTAGCTTCTTTTGTATATGTGTGAATAAAAAAAAAAAACGTAATCAGTAAATTGTTTGCCAAGTTCGTGACTTTGCAAAATAAAATTTGCATATTTATCGTATTTTTCTCGAATCGCTCTTGACAGCTGAACATTTGACAGAATCCTTAACAGGCATGTTCAAAATAGTGTGCTTAACATTTTTGATGTTACTTCTTCCTTGAGACTATGAGGTGATTTAAATAATGTGCAACAATGTGTGCATTTTTATTTTTTTGACAATTTATAGTCATTTGTTCGCTTGTTTAGAAGACAACATCTGGGTGGTTGAAATTTTATTTAAGTTGACTCAACAAATTGGAAAATTATTGCAAATTAATCATTTATTTGAAAATATTCTTCATTCCAAATTGTAATGTCTGATTGTGCGCATCATTTTGGAATTGGAGTGTTTTGTGACTATTTTCTCTAATCTTGAAAGATATGTCATGCTTTGAAAAACATAATTCACAAAACAAATATTAATATTAATTGCTATATCAGTCGTTACTAAGCGTGGTTGTTACCCACTACCAAACCTAAGAACTGAAATATACAAACTCAAAACCATCCATGAGGGAACCAGAAAGACTGGCAACAATTGTGCAAATAGACAATTTTTAATTAGCATCCATGCGCAAATTTGCATGAAAGTCCTTTTTGTGTATAGTATGTACATGTAACGTGTGAGCTCCACAAATTATTTTGCTACGCAAATGTCAGCAGCAGATAGAAAATAAGGACTGCGCGCAGTAGACCCTAAAAATATCATATATTAAAAACAAATTCATTAAAATACAACGAAACCTAAAATGGAAAATTATCATTAAGCATAAAACATTCTTTTTTAAACGTGAATTATGAAAAGAATTGAAAAATCAAAAAGAATTAAAAACAAAAAATACGAAAGAAAATCTGGAGATGAGAAAAGTGAGGCGCCCTCAGAGAACGACAGCTGTTTCAACACAGTTCCTTTATACGTTTTTTCTCATTTCAACCTGGCTTCGTGTTCTAAACTGAAGGCTACTGACCTGGCCTGTCTCAATATTTACGCTGAGTACTGGCAGCTAACAAGATTTATGACTTGCAAGCGTCACTTCGAGTTCAACTTAAATACAAATCGCACGCATCTGATTGCGCATATACCATATTCTTCAATTGCTTCACATGAAAAGAGGCAACGAAATTTTTGTTTGTTGTGCATATTCGTAAAAATACAATATAAAAAATGTACACATTTTCTGCATAATCATTTGAACTTTGCTATTTTATTTTCCTTTTCCCAGTCTGAGTTTGGGTTTGCTTTTACGTTTGCCTTTGACTTTTCCAACTTCCCTCCTACTAGTGTATTTTTGCTTCCATTTCTGTAGTTGCTGAAATTTGCTGCCGGCATGTTGCCATACACCAGACAAAGGATATTTTTGTTGATTTTCTTTGTATTCAGCTTTTTCGTTTTAAAAAATACCAGAACTTGTTGTGCTGTTTATTCGCGCATAATTCACTCATTAATCATAACGTTGGCGTATGAAGGGAATACAAATAAAAAAAAATTCGCCATGGAACAAATTTTTGAAGTTATTTACAAAGAAAATCTAGAAATCGGAAAGCCGGGTAGCGGGAGTTAAAAATCAAAGTAAACCTCAAAGAAATTTACAGAATATGCGCGTGTATTAAAAAATTAATTAAATTGGAGCTTAATTAGTATGTATTTTAGATATTTAAAAAATCACCTTCAAAATATGACGCAAATTGTGCTACCGTTTTCGAAACTACATATCCCTACATCATAGAAAGGTACACATATCTAAAATAACCCAAAATAAAACATTGTATAGCTAACTTGCACGAACATAAGTCACAACTTTGTGGCACATGCCCGAGCCGCATAATGACTAAGTATACATATTACCACCAACTTGGTGACACTGTCTCACCGTATAACAGCATTAGAAGACCCTAGCGATGTTTTTGCTCTCAAATGCATGTCACAATGCACAGCTTTGTATACATGCCGTGTGCCAATTTCAATCACACAAATTTCTATTGTGACGAACAAATCAGTTGGTGATTATATCTGAGCGGCTATGACGTGATGTTAGTGATGAGAATCACTAAAAGCAACCACGAATTACAAAATGGCGCTTGTGACTGGTGTATGAATAGAGCCGTACATTTTCTTCAGATCTAACAGAAATATCTACAGAACATATGATTTACAGAATATGCTCCTTTATTGAAAAATAAATGTATTTCATGCTTAGTTAGTGTTTATTTTATGTATTCATCAAAATATTTTTAAATGTGACTTCAATTAAACTCTTGTTTTCAAAACTACATATTTAGTTACGTACTTACATTCCCACATAAGCCAATATAAAACTTTGTATGCCGGCGTTGCATGTAAGTCACAACTTTGTGGCTCATGACCGAATCGCATAGCGAATAAAAACACAAATTACCTAACAACTTTGTGACACTGACAGCTCTGGTCACTCATTAAAACACCAAAAACCAAAAGTTGGAATAAAAAATGTTAACTGTAAAATTAGAGTTGACGGATGTAGACCAGAACTCAGTAGCAACTTTAATTGCACCCAAAGGACTACTCAACAGCAAAAGTACACACATAAAACACGTTAATTACAATCACATCGACTGGAACTTCAAAAACTAATCAAAAACAGTAACTTGACTTTTTTGACAGTTGCGTCGACCGATCACGAAAGAGTTTATTTTTTTTTTAATAGTACCTTAAATTAAGTTTTGGTGAAAAAGGTTACGTACAGGTGTGCACCTTAGGTCTAAAACAAAATTATACCCAAGACTCTCAACTAACTATTGACAGCTACATGCAGGAACATATGAGATGTCATTATTAATAAAAGACTAAGAGGGTTGGCATTTGGCACGAGGGAGGTTAATCAAAGAGGTCATTAGAATTGACACCTTTCAGTGTGTTTTCGTAGAATGTGAGTCGATCTGAGTGGTGCGGTAATCAAACAATTTTTTACAATAAAAAATTACCAAAATTAAATAAAAATAAAAAATATTTTCTTTTTTACTCATTTTTCTTTGTTAATTCAGAGAAAACAAAATTTCTTAGCCACATTTTTTCTGGACCTTTAGTGTTCTTTGTGAGTTAGTGTTAGGTGACCTATGGAGTATTTAACTATTCTATTACTTTACAAACCTGGAAATTATCGAATTTAACTTCATAAATTCCTAAGATCCATGTTGTTAAAAATTCAAAATATCCCTCAGTCCAAAAATTTTATTATAATAAAAATCATCACATATGCAAATAAGCGGATTAAAAGAAGAATTTCACTTATCCAAAAAAAAAAGCTCGACTCGAATGAAGCAGTTCACAACAATTCCTTCAAAAGCAACAAAAGACTACTGGTGCCAATGTACATACTCAATTTCATTGCTAAAGTATAAGCCTGACAAAGCTCAATTAAGTAAGCACACATCTACACAAAGCTAACATAAAGACGAGACATCATAAATACAAAAACCGAAAAGTAACCCAAAACTGTTGTTACTGTTTCTAAGCAAATAGGAGTCATACCAAACAAAGCAAATAATTACTTCACCATATTTAAATTCAAATTTATTGCCAATTCAAAAGACAGCACAAGAACTTTTTATCGGACGCAGACTTATAATCGTAATTAATCCGATAAAACAGTGATTTTGCACTTGTTTGCTACTAGGGTTGACAATGAGGAGGTTAAGCGGGTGCTGTGTGTCCACAAAAAATGGAATAAAAAGCAACAAATGCTTAATTGTGGCACATATGCAAGTAATATTAAGCGACGCTTATAACCCCCGCCAATCACGGCATTGGCATTCGGCCAGTTGCCATATCAAATTAATGCGCTTAAGAAATTTTTAGACCAGCAACATCATACAAATATTGCACGTGCAACATTTTCATTTGGCGTTGTTTCTTTTTGCTTTATTTTAATCCCTCTCTCAACGTTGAAAAGTAACACAGTTAGTTAGAAATTTTTACAAAGATGCGGCCGACACCGACAACTTTCCAAACCGCTAATCAGCCGAAAGGCAAGTGTAAAGGGACAAACATTTGGTTTTTACTGACGATTTTGTCTGGGTTTTAGTTTACTTCATAGTTTACCTTTTTATACAACATACTGGCGTTATCCAGTTGCATACTTAAACCCCTGCTGTGTCCTGGTGTTAATAGTAAGGAACTCACAATCGCTCTCCACTTTTTGAACCTTTCACTATTATCGGCACTGATGTGTGTTTCAGCTTGCTTTAATGTCGAAAAAGTATAACAAAATGTAACAGATGTTGAAAAAAGGGATGGTAATGATTAGTTAGTCAATTTTTGAAAATAATCGTTTATAATGTCAATAAATAATGTGATTATTATGTTTCTTTTTTAACAACAGATTCGAGGACTGGTAAAACATGACAACAACGAACACTAACTAAACGAATTACAAATAGTTTATATTGTAAACTTTTTCCAAAACGCTTCTACAATTGTTTTATTGTTACAGTTGCATGAATAACGATTCATGCTTCGCGAAAAGGTTTCCCAGGTGAAGTAGTTTTATATTCGCATAAGTTCCGGATCGTAAATTAATTTTTACGAACGCCTTTTATTTTACATAATTTTAAACATCGTAAAAAATACATCAAAGCCTATGTACTAATTTAGGTAAATGATATATAGTTATATTTTTTAAAGGCGTATAAAAGCATTAAAAAACATTCAAATAAACAAAAATTCAAAACCTTAAAACACCAAAATATTAATAAGTTTCACCGGAAAAATAGGGAGAACACAAATTAAGCTGTCATGTGACGACAAGACTTTAAGCGTATTAGCAAGGCAAAACATAACATAACAGAAAGGGACATTAAACACTTTTTACTCTGCAAAGTAAACAACTTGTGCGCCACGAAATCGAGGAGTTCATAAACATAAGACTTAGTGAGTGTCCGTGGCCTCAAAAAAGGTGTGAAAATTAGCATACTAAATAGCCTAAGTGAGAAAATAGGAAGTGGTGATAAAAAACCTTCCATATTATCAATAATAAAGATCAGCAAATAGTAAGATGTAAAAATTTTTGTGCGTTAGAGCACGACTAAAGACGATGTATTGAAAAAAGTAAAAATAAATAAATAAAAATGCCAAAAATCGCTCATTAATGTCAACGTCTTGCACACACTTTTTGACTAATAGCCCTCATTAAGAAACACTGACATAGGTAAAAAAGCACATTAATAAGGGGAAGTCTATGGCCGGAACATGTACGGTAGATAAGATCACATGCAACGGCTTAACAGGTACATCCAAGTGACAAGTGCCGCTTTTTTTATTTTTTATGTGCCCACTACACTCCCTGGACAGAGCTGAGGCCGTTACGCAAGGGCGGAAACAAGTCATGCAGTTTGATAAATGTTGTGCTAATGGAATGTTATGTCGGTCTTTATGTATTTGTTGGCATTTTCACAAGTGTAACAAGAGTTGTATTTTTATTCTTGTGGATCGAAATTTGTGCCAAGGTGCCAATAAAAATTTAAACAATACTTAAAATTATCCAATTCGTTCGTCAATGTTAATAATTAAAGTAAAATAAAATGTACAAAAACAAATTCGGTTGGTTAATTTCATTACTTTTTCGCTAGCTTTCAAACAATACTCAGATTTTTCAATAATTTACATTTGCCGAAATGGGGGCAGGGAATGTGCTAATCATTAACGAATGTCAAGATTCAACAAATGCACATTTTCACTTCCGCCAATGCTTTATGTAGTAGACTAAAATCCTAATATTTGGTAACATTTTATTGTAAACTTTTTTTTTTGATGTTTATCAGAAATTAACACACGAAATGACTGCATAGAATAATGGAAAAGAAATATTGGCGACCGGCGTCACTTAGTGTTTGTAGTGAAACATTTTTTTTATTTATTACCGACCGAAGGTTTTCTCTTTATTTATTAATTGCCACACATTAGCGCCTTTTGTTTTGCGGTGTTTGTGGGAAAGGATGTGTAAATGGGTGCTTAAATTTTATTTGTTTGCTGTAATAACACAATAACAATATCAAAAGGGTTCTTTAAATTTTTTTTTTTTGTCTAATGTGACGGTAGTTGATTTTGTAACTAAGAATGTCAAGTCAGGCGAAGCAAAATAATTTATTTAAAGTAAACGCGTTGCGATGTTACATGGCAACAACACTGTACCTAAAATAAAACAAAAAGCCACAAGCCTGAAATCTCTTAAGTCTATAAGATATAAAAAAAATTGTGCTTGAACTGAGTCAATGATTATCAAATAAAATGACACCGTGTATGATAAAATTTGAGAACCTATTGCAAAATCTGCTGTTGCACTTGTGCATTTGCATTTTATGGTGTGTGGTATAATAACAACTCCAACAAGGACAACGACAACAGTACGAACAACAACAGAAACAATAATGGGCATAATGCACATTGTTGCGTTTATGCGCGAAACAATAACTCGAGGGAATTCGGAAACACCTTTGACGTCGATGTCGACGCATAAAAGAACCTTACATACAAATATACACACGCACTTGAATCTTAAACAAATACGCACAAGTATGCAAACAAAGGACAATGTTGTACATTTCTGAATGTAAGTGTGTGTGCGTGACAGCACTTGACTTGGCAACTGTCATTCAAACTGACACCCAAATGACACGTTCCAAAATCCACCATTCCAAATGCCACATACTCACTGATAACGAAATGTGCAACGTCTGCACTATTGTTTTTGTCTAGAACATACCACATCAACATTCTCACAAAAGGACACTCCAGCACCTCATCGTGAGGCATTTTCCAGCAATTTCATGTTTGTTTTGCATATTACACGCCGAGTTGCATTTAAGACCATTACCCCCAACGATGTCATCTCCAACAGGTTTACTCAGGCTCAACGCTCAAAGTGCAAGTCAAATATACAAAATATTTTACGCAAATTTGTTAGTTTTTGTTGCCCATTTCAGTTTCGGTTTTCAACTTAAGTGTTTGCTTCTCTTAAAGGAAGGTAGTTTAATTGTGTGGGCGTTGCATACATTTGTGTATGAGTCTGTTTCAAGACCTTAGTTTGGGGATTTTATAAGAGTACGTGTTTTCTGGCATTTGTAATTTGCATTTTAACGCTTAAATGAGTTTTTATGCATTTCATTTGTATAACAATAAAATTAGATAAATAAATGAACATGTATGCAGAATTTATTTCCTATAATTTTAAGTGATTGAAATTACGTGCTTTGAATATTTTTCATGTATAACCTAAGGTTCGGGACAATGAGTTAATATTATTAAACAAAAGAAATGGAAATTCAAATATAGTAGAAAAACAAATATTTAATAAATAAATTACCACAAAGTATAATAGATGCATTGCAATAGACATTTTGTAGGTACAGCAAAGTATGAACAAAGTTTACGAATAACAGTCTACGCCAAAACATTTACAAGACGAATAAAAAATGCTAAAGCAAAGTTTTTAATATTTGACTTTACATAACAATCAATCAAAGACTTATTTAATAAATTGCTGCACAAAAATAAATAAAAACACTTTTAATTACGAGTTTCCCGCTGTGCAAAACAAATTGACATGTTTTGGGGCGACATTTTTACAAACCCAACAACGGCACAAAAAAAGCTTCAATTAAAAGAAATTTTAAAATAAAAACAACTTGAATAAAATGTTTTCCACAACAAGTTGTACACATTTTCTTTTTCATTATTGGACGGCGTTGCTTTTACCAATCTGCAACAAATTGTTTCAATTAACTAAATTAAATTTGCACTCGTTCGATGCAGCCTCAAAAAAAGATGAGACAAGTGGAATGCAATGGAGTGCAGCCGTGTCGAATTCTGAACCTGACATGACATTGACATTTAAAGTAAAGTAAAATCGCAAATAATGAAACAAACAATGAACAAAGGTAATGGAATGGTCAGGGAGGTAAATATTATAAAATTGCCTATACAGACAGCATCAACATCAACATCGAGAGTAAATGCAACAGTGTTCGTCAATATCAATTATGCTTCCAATTGAAAATTGAAGTCTTGTGCTTGTTTTCAGGGTCCAAGGATCAGAGTCGGCGTCGCGCTCATCATGTTTAACGCTGGAAATTGGCAGTCGGACAAAAGTGTTAACATGGCGCCGCATCCTGTAGCAACATGGCGACGATGAGAAAAGTAATATGGAAACGGGCGCGTCGTGCACATCCATCAATGCCAGGCAATTTAATCACCATTTAAAATGTAGCGAAGGGAATTTGTTGCTGCCACTGGTCGCCATTTATTTCAGCGTATTATCAGCTTGGAATAAAAATACAATACAGAACTCTACAAATTTTACCCCGCTTTAGTGTTCAAATAACTTTTAGACACTGTTGTTTGGTCACTCATTGGTCACGTGTCAACTAGTCTTGACACTGTATGCTTTGTGTATGGTTGTGCTTCGTGGTCACCGGTGAGTGTGACATGCGTCACATAATTGCAGTAAATTAGAAATTGTCAGCTACTATATTAAAACAGAATCTTTTGGAAAAAGAATTGCCTTTTGTGTGACTTTCTTTTCACAATAATTTTTTGTTTTGTATTTTGTGAGAGTTATGTTTCCGATTGCTAGGGGAAGATGAGTTTGCATGACCAAGCGGTGTCTTGTGTTTGATCATTCAAATGTTTAAATGAGATGTTCAGATTACTTGTTAAAGGTATTTTCCAATTGAACTTTCAAGCGAATAACTTTCATTTTTTATTTATATATTAAGGCATATATGATATTTGATTATGATTACTACAAACTCTAAGTAAACCGCGTGGACTCTGCTAGTAACTAGGAGAATCCAGGACAAAAGTTTTTGTCTGGTCGAGTAATTGTCAATCGATTTATACCACTAAGCATAACTAAAAATAAAACATATTTATTATTGTAAAATTCAAATGTTCTTTCTAAAAAATCATACCACTTTTCTTGACGCAAGGTTTATCCTAATTTAATGCATAGCAAATCGCATTTCAACCACAGTCAACGCATTATAGCCAAACAGAGGCAAATTCACAGTTTTGCACATGTTGTCGAGCAAAAGACATAAACTTGTAAATTTACAGTTTGAATAAAGCACAAATGAGCGGCACGGAAAGCGCAACGAGCCGTTATTGTGTAAATATGTACAGAAGGTGTTACGGACACGGAATATAATTAACGAAGTAACGGCGGTCGCGAATTCCACTAAACCAACATTTGTACACCACGTAGGACAACAATGAGATAATTGGTACCAGGTGATAAGTATTTGGAAATGTTTATTTTATATACATATTTTTTTTAACGATATCAAGCCGAAATATCGAGATTTCCGGTGTTTGCGAATTTACTATTTACTAAGAAATATAATCTATAAAAAAATATGTAGTTATAGTTAATGTACCATTACTTTTAGACATCTTAGTGACGCAATTGAAAAAATTCATTTAATCCTTGTTTCAGCTTATACAAAAGTAAGGCAATAGACACAAGTCGCCAATGTATGGTTTCAGTCAGGAAAATACACAAATAAAATTTTACGATTTTCCGGCGATGGATTTTCCTGTATATTTGTATTTTGTAATTACGCAGCTTGAGGAGAATTAACAAGCAGAAGCATAGACATAACATATTTCAAGTTGTCTTGAATTCCTTGACGGTCTCGATGGACACTCCCCCAATTGCATTCCTTACCCCATTGAAGAGGTACTAGAGAAACTTTTCTTGAGGCAGTCTTTTTTGAACAGCTAACGGAAGTAACTTCAAATAGCGCGCGGAAATAACACTAAAATTCAATTGGCAATCGTTAACATTTTTGTTGACTCTCCCTTGTTTGCTAAGCCTAACATAGCTGTGATATTCTACTAAGAAAAGCGTTGATTAAATTGATTTTGTTAGATCAACTTTGCTTGTCCAAGGACTTGTTTGTTTTCTTTGAGTAAATGACCAAATAAAATTAGACGTTTGTCCATCAGTTTGTAGGTGAAATCAGTAAATATTAGTAAGTTAATGTATTGATAAAACCGGAAATTTGGCCAAAGAAGTGTTTTTCTTTGTTTTGTAAGAAATTGATTTAGTTTTTGAAAATTAATTTGGTGGAAACACAATGTTATGTCAGTTATTCTAGGAGTATGGCGAGCAATGTGTCTATTGCGTCATTTATACAAATGCGTTGAAAAGTCAATGTAAAGAAAATACGTATTTTGTTTGACTTACTAAAATATTAATTATGTTAGTACGTAAATGCTTGTTCTTCACTTCAGTATTTGCCAATTAAGAAATATTCACCCATTAGACGTTGTCAAAGGGTGAAACTTCATTACAATTACCAACTTAACTTTATAAGGTATTTGTGTCGCACAAAGTATTTCAATAGAACAGCATCTAACTTTACTATCTCCAAGCCTTTTTCATAAAAAGACTATTAGAAGGAAAGCCTAGAATGTTGTTAATGCATAAAACACTCTGACAGTGCCGGAATTTCGTTGCATTTAAGGGCAAAACGAATTTGAGTGAGGTAACGTGGCGCCAAATTAAAACTTGATTTGCTTTGACAAGCAAGTCGTGATAAAATTTAGTAATGAAACTTTACCCACACCAAAATTCATTGATCGAGTTCACAGAAGAAGGTGTAAATTGTTTTTCTGCAGGATGCGTTTATTCAAGCACAATTTGAGTATAGCGTATCCTTTAAGAACATGAAGTACATACATATACATATATACGTATGTAAAAGTAAAATGATCATTCCCATGACCGGATTCATTTTATTTGCATTTTTTTATCTTATTTAAGCTTAATTTTTGAACTGTATTTGCTGATTTAGTTCATTATACGTCTTTTTTCAAGAAGCAATTTAAAATAATAAGTTTTGTTTACAGAGAAATAAAATGGAAAACTAATTAACAGTTTAGCACAGACAAAAAATAAATTAACAAGCTTAGTGATTACTTTAGATATATTTAAATAATTATCACAAATCAGGCGTAAAATTCAAGATGGCCAGCATCCTTCAAATCGTTTCAATGAAGAAACAAAGAAATGGAGGGATGTAAAACATCATTGCGCTATACTCTTCGACCAAAGTGGCAACAAGAGCAAGCAAAAAAAAATGCCCTTTATTACCAAGACTATAAAAATAGCGATTCTACAACTTAGGGCTTAAATACAAATATTAAATGGCAGGGTCCTCAGCAAAAAAAAGTATGTCTTCCATGGCAAACCTTGTTGACACATTTTAGCGAACGACAACGTTTTAAAAAACATTCGGAAGGAGTTGGCAAGTTTTGAGTCATCATAAGCCATCGTCTGTTTGAAGTATAAATGGCGAAATATTACCCAATATTAAGACCTTATATTGTGCACAGTTTTGTAAGCAGATTATTTGCGCCGTTTACGAACTTGGGCAAGTTGCCCTAACCAAGTCAGTCTCGTCAGCGATAATAAAATTGGTTTATGTGCCGCGAAAACATCGAGTAGACTGTAGCAAAAACGTTGCCGAAAGCCGCCAGTGTTCAATCGTTGTAATTGACAATTTGGGCGGTTGTTATTACTCAAAGAGCTTTTTGCTTTTAGTTGTAGGCAAAATGTGTCGCTAAGCTTAGCACGCACACAAATTAAGATCGTAAAATTTAATATTTCTACTTAAATTCTGACGCAAGGCATTTAGTCTGCCGATGTTTAGAACGCTTTCAATTTTTTAAAGGGTGTTTTTTTTTGAGGGCTTTAAAGTATGCCAAATGGCTTGCAAAAGACTTGTGGAGCAACCAGTTAAATTAGTTGGAAGGTTGACACACTGTTGTTTAGCAATTCCGTTTGCAAACCTTTGAATTTTGTTTATGTGGCTTTTTTATAGACTATTAAATTTTGCAACAAATTTAGAAAACTTTTTTATGAATACATTTATGGCCGATTCAATAAATATGATTTAACAACCATTGAAACAGTTTAAAGTTTAAAAAAATTGAAAGGAGGAGTTGTGTCTCAGTCGTAATATTAATTATAAGATTGAAAACTTCAGTTTTCCAAAAGCCCGACGCCTCTATCAAGCCAACTGTCATTTCCAAAAATAAAAAGTTCCTTCAAGAACACACAACTAGTCAATACAATATGCTCAATGCTACCAGCATAAAAATGCAAAGAATTAAATTCGAAAATACCAAAGCATAACCGAAACCCCACAAAAGCAAATAAAGCATGGTCAAATATCTTTGGTTTAGAAAAGAAAAAAAGCAACAACACCTCTGGGAAAACGCAACAAGCTGAACAATTCATCATTACATGCACAAATATTTTTTTTTAAGAAAATACATCAAAAGGGTAATAAAATGTTTACAAATCAGAAAAAAAAACTTTTGAGAGGCGAGGAACACTGCGTTTAATGCCGGCTCACCCGTGTTCAATACGTAAAACAAAATAACAAGCCGACAACGCTGAAAAAAGGGTTAAGGGAAAGTCACGTACAGCACGCGATTTTTTCGAAAGGAACAGAAGAAACGGTTACCGACCTAAGATCAGAATCATGCTGCGAGACAGCCTTCTATTAATATTAATGAATGGTTTAACACAAAAGGCGTTTCGAACAACAACGCCTGATCATAGCTGTCAAATAAAAAGAGTTTTCGAAGACTGAAAGTTGCTACAGTTGCTTTTTACTATTTTCCTTAAACGTGAAGGTGGTGGCAATCGAAGTCATCTTTTACAAATTGACATGTGACACAGTTGACGTCATCGTTGTATGGATTTAGACATTGGCGCACATCATCGACCATTTGTCTGCCTGATGGGTAACCACAAACGTATAATCTGTACATAATAAATTATTTTCATATGTCAAAGTGATTCATTAGCTTTCAAGCATAGTCATTTGATTTGACGATAATTATAATGATTGACTTTGCTGTTGAAAACGAAATTAAGCGAGTTCCGCACACTGCACATATACATGGTCGGTTAGTTCGAATTATTGTAATATGATCTAATAGATTTTTAAAATTGATAATTATTTTTGCAATTAGTTTCGCTTTGTTTTTGGTATCTTTAACTCGATTATTAATAAAATAAGTTTGAAATCCAAGGTTTACAATGAATTTACTTCTATATTCTCACACATTGGTAATGTCAGTAATGGTTTATGGTCTTTGATTGTTTTTTAACAACATTAATATATCAATTTTACACAATAAACATAAAAGGTTAGAAAGATTGTTGGGTTTTCGATTTTAAACTTAAAAGGAGAGAGAGAAAATATTTAATTAGTGAGCGGTATATTTATACTTCTGACATCTATTATACTGTACAATTGAAAAACAGTATGGATTTAGAATACAATTTATAAAAAGATCAATACAAGATGTACCAAGGAGAAACTTACAGAAAGGAAGAATGATTTCGATTTCATGCTCTATAAATCCTCATTGGAAAACCCACCATATGATAACAATTCAAAGTCAAAAATAAAGTTACCAAAGTAACCCAAGCACAAATTCGGTGTTAGTAGTATCGGAAAATTTGCCAACCGCTGTGCAGATTATGACTTGGTTCGTGCCTTGTAGGTAGAGCATCAATCCAATTCATCGTTCATTTTTGTCGCACCGCTAATATTTAATTTATTTTTTCAATTAACACACAATCGTACCGCAGTGTTAATTGAATCCATATGCATACATATATTCAAACCCACTCATTACTCAATATCAGATTTGTATGAAATATTATTATTGTCTTGTTGTGTTTTCAGCCAAAATGCGTGCGGCTAAGCTGCTGAAGAAGAACCCCTGTATTTCTTTTTCTTTTTGACGGGTTGTATTTTAACAAAGCAATCAATATTAAGTGTATAATTAAATAAAACTAATGATCTTTCTGTCAGCATTAAGATTTATGATTAACTTCACTGCGGCAAATAGAAAAGAACATTTATCGTTTATCAAATCGATGGCTACGCTCACTCATCTTAAAAACTCAATATTTAGATTCAACAATTAAAAACAGTTCTTATTTAGTGGTATATCTGTTCACATTAATGGTGTTTTCATTTTTAAGCAAAGAATTTTTTCGTATAAGTATTGCAAATTTAGTTGAGCCTTAAATAATAATAATGTATACACTTCATGGCAATTCTTTTATTTTAATTTTGAAAGGCTGTACGGATGGAAAATTAACACAAATAAAATTTTTCGTTTCGTGGCCAAAAACCACAAGACGGTTGATCAGTCTAAAATTTGCAAGGCTTGATTTAGTATTGAAACTTCCACAAGCCTAGAAATTTGTATTCCTCTAGAGAAAACACTCAATTATTACACTTTTTTTTACTGGAGACACCTCTATAGTGTCCGGCAAGGAATACTTTTTCTAGGCTTCGTACCTCGAAGTAAAAACTGTGATCGGCTGTGAAGTTGACATCGACTTGCATACCACTTGTTGTTGAAACTGCAGCAAGAAGAGCATATAAGTAATAAGTAAGTGATGAAACTTATTTTAGTTGAATTACCTCTGGGCTTGTAAACGGAGTTTTCGACAACAGATAATGAGGCAAATTGATTAAAGGATGCTAAACGTTGTTTATCGAGTAATTTATGTGAAAATAGTTTGGTGATGCCAAGCATTGTTAAAGGTTTTCGCAGTGCCAAAATGTTTTCAACAGTAAATAGTGGTAAACATAATTGAACATAAGTTGTGCTGTTTAGAATAATCTTTCCAATATTTTCCATCTTGGATTCCAATCCGGCGAGGCCATTTTGTTTGTTTGGCAAGACCACAAGAAATGTGATGTTATCGGAACCAGCAAAAGGTATTTCGATTGCTTTGGCATCGAGTTGTTTGTTAGATTCATATAGAAACTCACCATGTGTATGCATGAATTGATTTTTTATTTTAACGGTTGAATTGTAGTAGAAGTCTCCAATAGAATCCAATAGATTGAAGGGTATATTCCACTGACTATGAAAATGAACTTCATCCAAGAAACTCAAGCCCTCTTTCGAGCGTTGATTAAATTGTTTGAATTGTAAATAAGTAGGAATGTAATATCGATTCGACCGATATTCAAATTTTTCCAATTCAACGGTGGTATTTTGAGTCAAAGTCATTTCCAGACCTTCTGATCTTTCTTCATGATGAGTTAGATACAAACTAATTAAATCCGATTGAATGGCTTCTGGTGACATAACAAAGTTGTGGTTTAAATTCTTCTTAGCCACTTCCTTAAATAATTTAGTTGAAAAAAGGGGATCTGGAATGGCGCTTATGATATTTATAGTTAGAAGCGTAAGAGTAAAGTAATCTCGTGCTGTAAAATTTGTTTTATTTATTTGTATTACTCCTCACAATATAGCAAAACATCGACTTACACAACATTATGACGATCCTAAGTAAAATGCTAGAAAACAAACTTAAGCACGTACCGAAATTAACTTTAAAAAATTTGATGCGCTTGTAGCAGATGTAATTGTATAATCAAATTTACGGACTTTGTTTTGTAAAGCGTTACGAACGCATTTTAGCAAAATAATATTTAACAAAATTTATGGTAAATTCTAAGCGCGAAGTGTCGGGAGAACACAAATGTTTATTATAAAAATATTTTTATATTATTAGCTAATTAATTATTAAAATAGTTAATAAAAGTTCTTTTAAACTAACTTTATTTAACATATGTGTGTATGTTGTTGAAATTTCAAACACAATAAAATTTTTGCCATGTGAGGCATGTCTTCTTAAATTGTTTGATTTCTGTGGTAATAAAAGTTTTTTGTCGTGGCTTTTAATAGTTGTATAAACAAAATCTCTCGAGCAGTAAATAAGTCATTTTAAACGCTATAACAACAATGGAAAAACACTTAGCTGATATGAAAAATATATGTCTCCTGACATCAGCAATCTTAGCAAGCCGCGTCTCATGCAAAATTTTAACATCTGAGGTAAGTAATTAATAAGCCCGCATGAAGTCATCAGGTGGGTAGGCACCAAGGATGACATTGCTTGTACACACACAATATACTTATGAAGGAGTTACTGAGTCACAAATAAATAGTTATGGTTGTGATTCTATGTGATAGGGTAAATATGAAGATTAAACTGAATGTCATCTGTTGTTAAAATGTATTATTTGCGTACAAAAACGGTGGCGTTATTTTCACATAGAATTTGTGTTTTTGGGGTCAAAAGGTTATAAAAAAATACAAAGTTATAATGTAATATATAAGGGAGGTAGTTATCCAATGAAATGAAGTCGGTTAAGTTAATGATTGAAAAATAGTTTGAACAATTAAAACAATAAATAATACAATCTCATTTGTTTACTTTGCCAATCTGCCGATTTAAAATTTTACCTAATTAGGATGGTGCATGTATATGAGATAGAAGTATAAAAATGAATTAATGCAAATACAGTATAGTTGGCTTGTGGCAAAGTTTTTTCCTGACGAGCACGAATCGTAATGCTCTGAAATAAGTCATAAAATTCTTTATTAATTACGAGCCTTCCGACATTACTTCCTTTATATTAATTATTTTTCGAGTACACTTTTGCTTTCTTTATATCTGTCTTTTGTTATCATATGACCCATGCAATTAAATTTGATAATTGCCTTTTGTGAATTTTAAATTTTGTTTGGGTCTTGATAAATTGTAAATATCTTATCAAACTTTATTGTTAAATACATATAGCTGTTGTCAATTAAAATTACACAATCTGACATCGTTTTTTTTATTTTTTTATTTTGGGTATATTTTGTTTATTTTAGACCAAATGTAAGTATTGGGCATATATTTTTGGGCAGGGTGACAAAAGAAATGGATCAATCCATATCCGTTTGGCTGTTATTCGGAGAGATATTCGAGCTATGCTTTTTTAAAAACGATATTGGTTGGATGTGGTGAGTATTCGGAAGTAGCACGTGACCACACGAGTATATCTTCCGAGTTTTAAGTCTCTAACTCTTATAGTTTCCAAGAATCATTGGTGAGGACAGACGAACTGACATTGGTAGATCTACTTCTTTTGTCTTCCTGATCAAAAATATACCGTTTATGCAGGGTGCTATCTTGTCCGCCTTTAATTGTTTTATTTCTATTTAAAAAAAATTAAAATAAAACTGGAATTGTACAGTTTCCAATTAAGGAAAAAGTCGCACGTGCAACTGTCAAAATCGGGACATTGTTTTGTCAAAAATGACAAGCATATAAATCGATGCACAAAAAAGTATCCCTCACTTTTTTAAATGACAAGCATAAACTGTCGCTAATACGAGCAATTTTTAATTCCCATATTTGTGTATTTTGTATTGTACATTCTTATTTATTTTGATATTAATTCCCCAAAAATATACAAAATTAGGTCTGAGAGCATTAAAGCATGCCCACATTTTAAGACGTTCATCATGTTCAATGTAACACGTCTGACATGAGGTGGAATTAAAAGATGTTTAAATAAATACAATATTTGATTTCGGTTTTTGGGAATTGACAGCGACTTGTGCGGAAACGAGGACGTTCACTATTTCGCCGCTCATTCGAGTTGACTAGTGCGTGTCATGTGTCGTGCCCTACGGCATGTGTGTTCATGCATCTGTGGCGCCTCTTAGCACAGTGATGTCCAAATGACGTATTACGTTTCTGATTATTTCAAACTTATAGCCCGTACACTGCTCAAGTATATTTGGGTTGTTGTGTATGAGCTTGTAAGGCGTCATCATCAATCTAAAAATTTTTCAAAATTTATCATAGACTGCCATTCAAATAAAAAAGTACGTCTTTGGTTGGCGGCTGCTGATTTGGTACTTTAGCATGCACCGAAATATTTTTAAAATTTATTTTTTTTTTTAAATTAAAATGATGCACTTTTGTTTTGATTTGTTTTTGTCAAGTATATAAATAAGCATTTATTAGCTGCATTTATTTTCTATGATCATAATTTCTTAATGTTAATTCGTTAACTAATCAGACGGTTCTTACGTTTTTTTTTTTTTCTATTAAAAAAATAACAAAACAAAAAAAAAATGAATTGAAACATATAATTTCTTGCATAATATTACTCCACATAGAAACCAAGCTGTCAAGTCGATTTTGAAGTTCATAAATCAACTTAAACCGAAACAAAGTGTCAGGCAAGTCGACGAACAATAAATTAGATCAACAACTACATATACAACAGAATGGAAAGGAAACATTTAAGCGAGTACACAACTGAAGATTTATAATTGGAAATATTATGATACAAAATGTTAAACATAGCATTAAATTGTATTGGACAGTTGAAAGCAAAACTATATCACCACCAACACAAGGGTCGCTTAAGGAGGGTAAGTAGAAGGCGTGCCGAGCACGCGTTGCTAGTACTAAAAATAAGAATAATATTGTGCGCTCTTTACGTAATAACATGTTTGAGTTAATAACTTTAACATAGTCGAGAAAATATTTTGATGCAATTATAAATTGTCGGATAACAAATTACACGCTGTGCACAACACATCTGATCACAACAACGCAGAAAGCCAGAAACATAATTTTACAATACTATGGATAAGTCACTTGAGCCAAAGTCGCATATGTTCACAGTTTGATGCCAACCACATAGATATAAGTTTGTTGCATGCGGGTGCGGGTGTACCACTCCTGGACTAAGACTTCTGCATTGTTTAAGTTGCGTGACAGTGATACAGGTATTTTTGAATTGTCAATGACAGCATCACTTGCGACATATGTTATAAAACTAAAAACAACAGTTTATAGAGAAGCTGGCGGGGACGGGATTTAAGGTTCAGCAGATGCCGTGGTAAGATGTGTTTCAATAGTACATTTGGTTCCATAAAAATTATTGGAGTAGTAATAAAATATTAACAATTTTCGATTATTTAAATATCTTAATAAAACAATTAAAGAAGCCTATTTAATCGATTTCTTACTTACTTTGAATTATTATTTGCCTCTAATTACTTAAACCTGTTGAAGTAACGTACCTGAAACCAAAAAAAAGAATATATTAATAATTTTCATAAGATGGGTGAAATTTTGTTTCATTATTTTTACTTTAATAGTGGTCAGTTGAAATTGTAGGCAAGTCTAAACTAAAATTCCCAATATTCTGAAACTAAGATCTTTAACGAGAAGAGCCCAAAAGTGCTAAGCTCCGATTGAAACATATGAACCATGCAAATGCAAGTCAGAAACTTTTTGCAAAAAGCCAGCATATTTTGTTGGCATCTAGTAATGATAATAATGCAGAAAAGGATTCGCCAGGACAACGCAAAAACCATATGAAAATCAACACAGCTACAATTTATCAGGATACATAAATCTAAATAGACTCGGCTCTTAAATGTTTTGTGGGTTGAGGGCAGATGAGGTAAACGAAGTCGAGGGTCGTCAAAGTCAAAAGCTAATTTGCATTTAAAAGGACAATGCCATCTGCATGTGTCGAAAATATTTAAGCATTTGACTTTACTTGAGGACCGCCAAAATATTTTCAATTTTGATAGAATTTGCAAATAAATAAAACGTACGAAGACTTGGATAACTTGGTCTGCCTGTAAAACGGCCAAAAGTTATGTTCAATCAAGCAGACTGGTAGACCATCTTCATCAACTATGCAAAATAAATACTTCACACATTATGCTAGATAAGCGGCATACCCTTTGTCAACAATGTCCTTATTTGCATGCCGTTGCTGAATGCTTTTGTTGATGATGACCATGTGTGGTAACTTACCACTGGTAAGTTGCTTTGTTAACAGCTTTTTCTCAACACTTCATCAAAAGTGAATATGTTGGCACGTTACTTGAGATAAATTTAAGTTTGTCCAATTACACCAACCTTTTATCGAATATATGTTTGTGCAATGTGTACATGTCTGTTTGTATATATTTCTATTTGTCTCTCATTTTTCCCAGTCCATATTATTTATTATTGTCTTCTTGCTTATTGCTAAATTGGCAAAAGTTAAATTACTTTGGTAACTTTATCCCTAACTCTATTCCTCTCTCCCAATGCGTTGTCGCTCTCCTTCACCACATTTACGATAAGAATAATGAATGAAATAAGCCAAAAAATAAATAAATGTAAATTGAATTTTATGGTCGAGTGTCTGAGGAGTGAACATACGTTAAGCTTTTTATGGTTAAAATTGGATATTATTTTATGTTTTCGGTTTTCAAAATGAAAATCGTTCGATTTGAACATTTTCTAACCTGATGATTATGGCCTATAATTATAAAAAAAAATATTTTGTAATGAAGTTTTGACATTGTTCAAATTTCAATAGGCAACAAAAAATCAACATAAACAAGTTGTTTTAAGGTGTTTATTTTTAGTAGTCTTTATTGAAATATTCTTTACTGGATTCTAACATCTCAAAGGTTTTCATATAAAATTTAAGTTGCTTAGTTAGAAATGGGTTGTTATCCCTATTATATTGTATAACATAAAACATATAACTCTATGTTAACAAAGTCCACTCTAATATTCACTCCTCTATAATATTTAAAAAAAAAAAACAAATTGTAATTGGCTACAACCTAACAAACAAAAACCAAATTACTTCAAATTTGAGGGCATCAGCAACAAGGCAGTGAAATTACCATGTAATCAAATAAGAACAATCAGCGCATATAATTGCTTAGCTCCGTCAACTCACCCGCAATGTTTCTACCCAACCTTACAAAACAAAATAAAAATGCCTTTACAAATCAACAATCATCAAAATTTCAAGCATAATTGCGACGGAGACGACGTAATAGACCACAGACTGAGACTTTAGTTTATTTGTTTACTGTCAAAATCACAGCTACGAGTACTCAAGTGTCCTGTGAAGCGTCCTGTATATGGTTTGTGGTCGCCTCTAAACGCAATCGAGCGTGCTTGCAATTTGAACTGTTGGAACTTTGTGCAACAGTCTAGAAATTTACACACGACAAACGGTCATTCATTGACTTGGACTGCTTCGAGTGGAACGGTTCGTATGTTCGAATAGCAATCTCGTATTTGGAGGAATTCACTTAAGCGTGTTAACCAATGAGCAAACATAATAGCGTTATTTAATAGCACTTTTAGTCTTGATGACGACTTTGGAATAATTTGCCAATCAAAAAAAGATATATGAAAACTGGTTTCTGTAATGGTTAATTTGATATGTTATTCAATGCCTGCGAAGCTGATGTCCTTTTATGATCTTGGGTCGATAATTTTACTATCCAATAACAAAAAATTGTAAAGCAGCTACATAATTATCAATCCAGAGTCCCCCAAATCTTCTTTAATTTAATGTCTTTGAGATGTATGTATGCCAGTATAGTGATCGAACATTTAATTTTGTTTTTGTTTTGTTTACATGTTTGTTTGGCACAAACTAACAACTTCATTTCAATTAGCAAATAAGTATCCCTATGCTGTCAATCAGGCCCAGTGTCTAAACGACACTTAATCAAGCACACAACAAAAAGAAGAACAACTTTTTACCATGAGTCTGATTTTCGTCGAATAGATTTTCATAAAGTTACCCGTTAGTGGTAACAACACAGCTATAATAACTTCTCAATAATCAATTGTGATTGGTAGTTGTTGAACTCTGAAAGCTTCTAATGCAATAACGCATCGTTTCACTGCCATGAGTGTATTTGTCAAGTGCATTTTGTATTCAAACACATAAGCTTATTACACATCAAACTTGATGCTAATTGTTTGTGCCATTCACCTTCAACTCGCCGTGTACTATTGCGAACGACAGCTGTCAGTAACGAACAATGTTGGAAAAATGCCAGACGGCCAGCCCAACGTAACCAGTAACGCCCGCCAGCTTTTCGCAATATTTCTTATTTTTTTAATAAGGAAAAAAATGGTTGTCTTGCCGCTTTTCTTGTTTCCTTTTTTATTTCACACGTAAACGCCTAAATGCCTTCAATTGCACATTTTTCGCCTCCCTCGCTTCTCGACCTATACCCATTTTCGTAAACAATGCCACCAAATGATGAGGGAAATTTTCCTATAGTATGCATTAAGCCGCATGTGCTGCAGTTTTCTCTCTTGCTCCGCTTCTGTCATGCATAAATGCAACAAATGTCATTAAAAACGTGACATAAAAAAATATTCTTGCATTTATTTTATGTTTGTGCACATGCACATATACGGACTTGCTTTACGCTTCCCTTTGGCAAATAAAATGCGATTTGTGTGAGTTGCGTGGAAGTTGAATGACCTAGGACAATGGGTAAACGCATTGGGGTAGTTGCATTGAACGTTGGCAATGCTCACGCTGATTAAGGGCATCTCATAATACTTAAGACTTGCCAAGGGGTTACTCTTACTTGTGATTGAGTTGTATGCAAAGCTGTTATCGTAATAGTAAAAACGGAAAACATTTTTATGGATTTTGAATATGTAAAAGAAAAAAAGATACAATAAACATTGGAAATAGAAACTACAGTTAGCCTCACTTAAAAGTCGATTTATTTATCTGATAGTTGCACCAGACCACCTAATTTAAAAATAATTTGCGTCTGCAAGGTATGTGTTTCAACTAATAACAAAATAAAAAGTACGCCATAACTAAATTCCGAACAATACCCCAAAGTAAACTTTTAAATTCCAACTTACTTTCAAGTTCGGTTATTTGCTAAAGCTAATATAAAATGCAGACATTTACTTAGTCTCAACGTCGCTGAATGAACTTAACCGCAAATTCCCAAAAGCGTATTAATACACACAGAAAATTGAGTCGATTCAACTCGACTTGTGTCGCAATATTAGCAAACAAGCAACAAGCACGCACAGTCAAATAAGAAAGCAACACAAAATTACAACCATTTGGCGCTGTATTTTCAAGCTAGTTCGTTCCTTTTCTTCGCCAGTTGCCTTGTCATGCCATGTTTTTCTTGGTGTTTTAGCAACGAAATGCATTAAATATAACACAAAATGCATATTAAATGCATTTTACAGGTGCAGAACAAGTACACGTTAAAATTTTATTTAGCTAATGTCCTTCAATTGTATACTTGTATTTTGTAGAAAACTGTTTGTGTCTTCTAATAACTTTTCGAGTTAGCAAAACATCTAACCGAATAATAATATGGTTAAAAACTGTCAGTGACTGTTTTTCTGCTCCAAGATTGGAACATTTCATTTCTCATCTTTGCATGTTGTCAAATGTAAGTTTAAATGATTTTTGTTTGATCGAGAGATTTTTTCGCAGTGTTGAATATCACAAACTTAGGTTAGTCTCAAATCTCCCCTTAAAGCCAAAGAAACTCAAACCTTGTCTTAAGGTAATTCGACATTTTTACGAGTAATTTCGTAGTTCATACTTCATATACCTTGAATTTCTTCTACTAGTAATGAAAAATTCGTTAAGAATTCATCACTTTAATTTCATTGAGCGGTTATTTTTTGTTGACTTTTTGTAGTTATTTTTTGTGAAAACTATATAAACAAGTCAAAAACATGAAGTGCGCTCAAATTTTCATTGCTTTTTGATTAGTTTTGTTCAAAGTTTGGCATTTCATTCGAACCTCCACGAAACACAAGGGCGGACTCTGGAGAATGAAGTCAATTTAAATAAAAAAAAAAACATCATGAAACGTACGAGTTGGCGAAACACTTGCCCTTGGTTCAATGCCAGGTATTTAAACATTTCATCAACGCGCAAAATATCCCATTGACGAATGTCCTGCCAAGCGAGACTTTTGGTGTTAAAACACTTAATGAACAACAACTTCAGACACCGACTATGAATAATCAAAACCAGAGTACCAGTAGCAGCCAAGCTTCCAGTCAGAAGCTCATAACTGGGTTTTGAGTAATTTTTCTTCGAACATTTTCATTACTTCATCAGCCCCGGCAGCTGCTTTTCATTCATGGTAAATGCGATTTATTATGCTGTGACGCCTGGCTATGAAAACTGTGCAGAGTTTTCTTTTGGTTATATAAAGTTTATTTAAACTCATACCATGTCAATTCTCTTCTTGTTATTTTTCCTTAATGTTCATTTATGGTTTCTTGCGCTTTTCCTTTTGTTGCGTTGCTTTTTAATTATTATTTCAACAAGTTTTTCACTAGAAGTGCTGCGTCGATGAATATTGTGTCGCTTAGATTCGTCTTGTAATTCTTTAGAAATTCATTACATTTCCATTTGGAATTAAGTGGCTTTACTGTTAATTATCTAATTTAGGCAGGTAATGAAAAGTTTTCAAATGAATTACGAAATTTATGCATTAAATTATATTTTGTTAATCAAATTTTGTGAGAGCTGAATCATGGCGGAAGATTATATATTAAAGCAGATTTTTATGTAAATAAAGTGAAAATTTGCAACCGATATTCTAAAGACTTTTTACAAATAAAATTTAAGTTGTCTAAATTAAGTAAAAATCCGTACTTTATTTAGCACTTTTCAACACTCTCAACTTCTACCTTACTTCACAGCAGATTCATTAAAACCTCGCATAAACATTAAATTTAATGTTTATTACATTGATGGATACACGACAATGCCACAGCTCAAAAATGACTGCAAACAAATACGAATTTTAAAAGCCGAGTTTAAAATAAATAACCATAAACAGTACGTTAGTGTAAAGTCATAGCAAATGAATAAAAACAACAAATTCAGTCATCGGCATTATAGTCATAAACTGATAGGAAATGCGTGCAGCACCCATAAAATCCATAACCCTTGCCAAAATTTAAAAAACTTCGTCACACAGCGAGAGATACGGATGCCCAATTTATTGCAGTTATCATTTCATTGCAACATCGACACGTACTCAGTAGCTTAACGCATGTTGAAATTACATCTTTGTTGTTGTTAATTCAAATTAACGATAATGGAAAATCATTTCGCACAAAAATGTAAAGTGCACTTTTGCATTTGTTGCATTGAGCAAAATTCATGCATGTACAAGGTACCAGCGCTTGTTCGGATGTTATATCTTAAAAAGGGCACTTTTGAGCGGTCTTGAACTCTTGTTTAATTAAAAATCAAATTTCGCTTAAGATTCTTTTATAACAGTTATTTAAAGGACAAGTGACGGCTTTATAGTCTTCAATAATAAAAATGTAGTAGGAATTTAATTTAAATTAATAATTTTAATAGCTTGTTATTTCATATTCGTACTTGCAAATATTTAACTACAAAAATTCTTTGAAATTAACAAAGCTCACAACAGTTTATCATTACTTGATATATACATATAATATTTCATTTTGATTATTTTTGTTTGTGGCTATCAAAGATTAGAATAAGTATTGTGACTACAAATACATTTGAATTTGCTTTTCTCGCCTGTTTAATTTTGTAATGACCTCTTTGTTCTTCAACTTACTCACTCTCAGCAAACAAGCACATATGTTCTTGCCTCAAGTTTCGGTCTGAAGAGTCCCAATTGTGACTCGATTGTTATTACTTAAGTCTCATCATTGTCGTTATTATCATTTCAATAACGAATATAATTTTCGCACGTTAACAACCATGCGCCTGTTTGGTAGCTGTGCAATTATTTCATCCATTGTTTTCTTTTTGGTAAATTTTCGTGGAATCTGCTTAAGCGTTGTCAAGGGATTTACGACGCAGAAAGCAGTTAAATCGTAAGTGGTGCGCTGGAAACAATTGCTGTGGCCAATGACCACCAATTCAACTGAGAATGAAAGTCTCGAGAATATAGTTGCTTGACTCCTCTTTCAGTTAATGCCGACGATGTTCGAACCCGATTAACGGCTGAGAACTACATATAATGCATTGAAAGCATTAACAATAAATTGTTTTTTTATACTCTTCACGAAGTGAAAAGTATTATAGTTTTGTCACGAAGTTTGTAACACCCAGGAGGAGGCGTGGCCGACTACGCAAAGTATATATATTCTTGATCAGGATGACAAGACGAGTTGATATAGCCATGTCGACCTGAAATTTTGCACAGACTTGTATTTTATTAAGATGGCACATTGGTTGGAACCAGCAAGATCTGGCCACTGGAATTGATAGCCCCATACGAAAAGAAGAAGAAAAAAAATTTCAATCGTTGTATGAAAAACTTTTTTGTTTTCTTAGATAGAGCGCTGAAATTATACAAGTGGTAGTAAACCGTAGCCAAGCCAAATGCCTGAAAGTTTCATTAAGATCGGACTTGAACTGGTATCTGCCATACAAAATGAAGAAGAGGAAGAGAAGCAAAGTTAAAATCGTTGTATGGGGATCTTTTTTGTTTCTTAACTAATTGACTTGAAACATCATACTTATGTTCATAGTGTGGCTTAAAAACTATTGTGATATCAAAATGGGCGTGGCACCGCCGTGGACAAAAAGAAATAAGATTCCAATAATAAAATGGGCGTACCATAAAAGGTGTCGTGAAGAGCATACATCTTCGGGAAGGCCGAAGATAACGTACTTACTGGTTTTTTTTTTGTTTTTTCGTATGTCCATAGGACATACATAGAGCGTAACTATTTATATTTATTAAAATCTCAAAAATACAAATAAATCAGGAACAATTCTGATTTCGAGGTAATGCTCCATATTTATGTCAGACACTTGACATTATTTTAAAAGTCTTTTAGCAGAAAGCAGAATTTTTTGTACGATAGTAAGGACATGACTTGACGACTGCTGCACATGACGTCATGTATGTTTGACAAATGGTTTGAAAAGGGTTTTTCATTTGCGCATAACAAAGTCAAAAGTCAGCAAAAGGCTTTCGCCGTCCTTTAAAAAAGAAGATGACGTAAAAAAGAAGTTGTCAAGCGTGCTAAAAACTTGACAAAGTGTTGGCAAGTGTCAGGCACACACACATGCTGGCATGTATGCTTCGATACACACATGATTGCTACTTTGCATATGTGTGGTATATCTGTTTGAGTGTATACTTACAATACTGTCTAAGTACGCGTAAAAGATAAATAATCATAGATATCGCAGACTTAATAAGAAGGACGTTGACGCGTTTGCACAAAAGTTGTAATAATGTGCGCATTCGAAGGAAAATTAATTTCAAACACATTAAAAATGTTTTCAGTTTATTTTGCGCGCTCAAACGCGTCGTGCGGCCGCATTCACCGTGGAGAAATGCTCGTATGAAAGTGTGTGGGTGACCTTTTTGTCTTTAGCGATGACGCATCGTTAATTTTCAAAGTTTTAAAACTCCGTGAAGCTTGTAGGTTGGTTTTTATTTCGCATTTGTTCTTTATAATAATTTTTTTTAGATTTTGGCTCTAAATACTACATTAAATTGGTATGTTAAGCGACATTATTAAATTCCTTTAATCTATTTTTTACGTTTAAAATCATTTTCAAACACCGATATAATTCAATTCAGAAAACACCCTTCAACTTAAACTATCAAGTCTTAAATATGTGTACATTTTGCTCAACTGATTGTAACTTCTGACGTGAAACTAACCTTGAAACAACTCTCGAAAAATGCGCAAGTTGCATATCCTTGAAACTGTCTTCCTGGGGTGCTCATTTTACATAAACATAGCTATCTATAAATTGCATTAAAGCTATTGCGTAAGTCACTGAACATACAAAAAAATATATATTAAAATAAAAACAAGAAAACGGAAAAGAAACATGAAAAATACTGACTCGTGCTTTTTGTCCCACTTTTAGTTTGCTACTCAGACTCGCAAAAATTCATTCCAACTTTATATAAGCTTTCTTGCACAAATTTTTTGTTGCTAAGCACTTTGGTCTCAATGTCAATGCCAAGGCGAAAGTAGCTGGCATTTATTATGAAAATGGCTTGAAACAGTGGGAGGAGCTGATAACAAGTTACTTATTTGTTTCAAGGACGCCGGTTGTGGGTGCCGCTTCCTTTTGCCGGTCGGTGCCGGTTCGATTGCTAAAAAGCCACCGTTTCTACGCTTTACAAACTTCGTGCGTGTCCTTGATCATGAATTTAGTAATTGCGTGTATGGTGCTTTACTTTGGTGACTGCGAGCGAAAAAAGGTGGCTAGCATGGTGTTTTTAGTGGGTGTGTGTTGGCGTATGTGATAAACGTTACATTCAAGGTTTTTTCTATTGATTTAGTTGTGTGTTAATGTCCCATTTTATGTGCATCTAGTTGAAGTGAAATGTGACAAATGCGCGATAAAAAGGTCGCTATTTAAAAATATTTTCAATAAAAATGCATTTTGTATTATATTTAACAATTAATTTGCTTTTATATTTAACATTATGTTGAACTTACGATCATTTTATTCTATATTTTTGTTCTTAATGTTCTGAGATACCAAACTTCTCCAACGAGTTTTGCTTTTCTGAGGTTAAAGTGAAAAATAACAATTCGAACTTCGAAAATTACTTATATCTACCCCATATTTAATTGACCATCTCCTCATTGGTATTTAGAAACATTTCGAATATTAGAAAATAAAATTCGAACAAGCAACAAGAATATATTAAAAAATGAAATTCGAATAAGCAACAAGAAAATATTAGAAAATGACATTCGAACAAGCAACAAGAAATATTTTTCACATGTTCTAACCATAGAACATCTCGCTCTTCGAAATTCTCACATAACGTAGCGCATGCTTACGTTAAAAACGTAAGGTTCTCAGAGCATACAACTCGACTACAGTTGCAAAGCTGCCATATCAGATATTAGTCGAAAACTGTGAGCGAGTCCATATCCGCCACCCTCAGATGGTTTGAGTGCTGTGGTTGGTGGTTCAATTGGCTGGTTTGCGTATCAACAAAGCATTTTTCGCCCCGTTAGAGGGTGACTTTTACCCTACAACTACGAGAGCTTCCAATTGTCGCTGTTGCTTTCTAGGAAGTCGTGCGTGCCATGAAGACTTTATAAATGTGACTGCAGCAAGGATATTTTCAGTCAGTCTTCGATAAACCTTTGATGAGGCAGCAACTAACTGAATTAGAGTGCGAACGTTTTAATAAATTTGTGTGTTCGACAATTTACGCAAACATTTTTAACGAGTGTTTTTTGGCGCCAAAGCAAAATTATAAGCGCAGAGATTTTGCATGTGGAATTCAAAATAAACAAAGTCTGGGTCATAACTGAACATTTTTTTCTGAACAAAAAAGTGCAATAAATAAAATTAACAAAAAACATTGTATTAAAAGAAGCCAACAATTCAATATTAAATTAAAAATAAGTAAACAGACAAAAATGGCGATTGCATACTTTATACCGGATCAGGCGAAACTTTTAGCGCGAACCGGCGGCAATCACTCTAACTCTGAGCCACACAATCAGTCGCGTGATAGCCAATCGGCAACAAGCTCAGGTAGCTCAGGCAGAAGAAGAACAATGGGATCAAGACGTCCACAGCAAGAGCCACAACAGCAGTCACAAGAACATCGTCAACAGCAGCAGCAAGAACAACATCGAGATCGTCAAAGCTATACCTACAGCAGTCGTAACAATATCTTTCGTGCCAGCATTTCGATACCGCTTCCCCAGCAGCAAGGCTCAATGACAACAGGTTCACAGACCGAGAATCTTAGTTGCTGGGAGCTTCTAGCCCAAATCTTCTGCTACGCATTACGATTTTATAACTATACATCAGCACAGCGCATGCCGACGGTAATTCAAATATCCTTTGAAATCAGTCCGGGTGGCGGTGAAAGCACTGCTAATGGAGAATCTTCACCGACGGCAGGTAGCAGCCCTGATTATACCGACATTGGCAAACGCCAACGTCGTCACTATTAAAAATGCTAAACGCTCTACACACCGAAAAAATATTGATAGTGAGGACTAATAAAAATAATCAGCGGTAAGGAGTGTAGTCTATGATATTTAATCCGCGTCCCGTCGGGAACTTGGATTGTGAATGAGTGTGAAGTTCGACACTGTTCGTTGTAGCAGCTCAATCAAAGCGCATTGTGATGTTTGGAAATTGGAAACGATATGCTATTTTCATACAAATCATATTTTAACAAAATTACAGATTAAAACTAAGTAAACAATTTAAAAAATCTACAAAAATGTATAACTAAATAACAAGCGAAGACAGTGATTTGACTTGATTGCTAATGTGTTGAGCGATTAAACCCAAAAAACTGAAAATAAGACGATCTTGTTGGTACAAGGTTTTTAAAATAAATATATTTTTTATTTTTCGAGTGATTTTCAAGAAAAATATTAGTATAAGTTTGTACAACCATTTTCGATATTCGGTTTTTGTATTGGTTTGGCGAAAGACGTGACAGCAAATCGGTTTCGGATTGAAAAAAAAAAAAATAGCATAAATGCAGGAAACAGTAAAAAAGTTTGACAGAGATGAGAGAAACTTTATTCTTTTTGAATTATAAATGTGAAAATTTGTTTAAGTGAATTTAAGACTTTTTACAAAAAACATTAAAATCGTGTTTTTTCGATAGAGATGTTTATGTAATAATCTTCATTTTTAAGACAATGTAATGTTTTAATTTTGAAAAACAATTTTTATTTATTCATTTTTTTTTTGTTTTATTATATAATACTACTTTTTAAGTCTTGTTCACTTGAAACAAAATTTCCAATTTTAATACTCCAACTTTGCATCTATTAAGTCTAATATCATAAAAAGAAACTTCTACAAATAATTTTAATATTCGATGTCTACAATTTAACAGTCAATCAATACTCTTACATACAAAATACTAGAACAAAATTAAATAAACAAAAAAGTCCAAAACAAAACAAAAAAAACTTATATTTATTCTTATAACAAAAATCACAAATATAAAACTAAATGTCAAATTTTGCATTTTTGCATTTTTAAATATTTATATAAAAATCATTGAATACACCAGAACACATATACATACTGCAGTAGCTAAGTACAATTTAAAACAAACTCAAAAAATTAAAACAAAAACCAACTTAAACAAAAAATGCTGCAATAGCAAAAACCACAAAATACTAAAGCCAGTGACAACAAATTCATTGTACAAAATAACTTTAAGCAGCCATTTTTACAATAACAGAGAAAATACAAATTATTCAAAAAAAAAATAATATACAGAATAAATATTTATAGATGTGTCAACCATTATAGTTTGCAAACTAAGATGTTGCAGTCTTTCAGATGAACCAGTTGATAAAATGATTAAAGCAGAGATGAGAATATTTTAATTATTTTAGCACAAAAAGTTTAAAGAAATTTTGATACAATTATGAGAACAAAAAAAAAAATAAATTATCGTTTAGCAAAATTATCAAAATTTAAATTTATATTTTTTATTTCTTGTAAAACTGAAATGTAGTTCATCTGTCAAAGAATGATCTAAAAATGTTTTTATACTAACGCTATTAACATTTGAAAAAAAAAAATAAATAATATTTTCTAAAAATAAAACAATAAATATTTATTTTATTTCGGAACTCTTTTAGAAATGTGGGTTTACGGACAAAGTATCTAAAAAGACTGCAAATCTGTTATATATTGAGGACGGGTAAGAATTTGAAAAATGGTAAATTTGGTAATACAAAAATATCTACTATGGAAATCTTCAAACTACTTTTTACTTGCTCGATAGTATTTGTTAAAACAATATTTGTTTCTTTATTTTCATAATTACTAAGCTTCGAACTTCCAACAAGACTCTCGTTTTTCTTTTTTGTGTGATCTTTATCACACAAAACCAATATGTCACCTTAAATAAACCATACTTTTTGAAAAGTCACGGCTACAAGTCAAATGAACATAAAAAGGGTTAAATTAAAAGGTTACGCTTAAATACACTTTGCCCAACCGCAAAACGCAAAATAAAAAGGCAAGCAATACAAATTAAATGTTAAGTCATCACAACCTCAGCGAATATAATTACTCCCTTACCCCTACAACCCTTTCCGAACCAACTACCGAATTAAAGTGCAGTCAAAAACGCTTAAGTTCAACGAAAGCAAACATCTGTGACAAATGATCAATTTGGGCTGATAACCCAGCCATGTCTGGCCTCGCTTAGACACCACAAATTTTTGGACAGTAATTATGCAAACACGCTTTGTAAGCGCTAATTTGGCGCTTATCTTAATTTAAATCGCGAACGAGTGTCTGTCTCCTGTTCCAAATTTTTTTAACATTTCAAATTTAATTGACGAGCCCTCGACCATTTTGTGACCACTATGACGTGACACATACCTGAGCTAATGTACGACTTAGGGGTGACACTTTCTACTGCCAAAAGGTTAAAAACAACATTCTTGAAAGCGGTCCCTTAGCTGATTTTAGCAATGATAAACGCGCGGAAAATTGCAGGTCACAAATATGTTACAATGCGTCGGCTGACAGAATTCGCTTCTTCCTATTGTTATTGTTTTTAATTTTTGTCGCCTGCAATTATTTCACGAATTCGTGTCCTTTTATGCGGTGATAAATTTAATAATTATTCGTTTAATTGGTTTAGCATATGTTGCTCAAAATATGCTGTCGGGAGTAGGGCAGTCAGCGTATGTTAAAATCACTTAGCAAATTCACAAAAATGACAAAATGTTTCCATTTGTAAAATTTAATAATTCAAATTTCTGTTTCCATTACAAGAAAAAAAAATTCAAATAATCGAATAATCGAAACTCTTCCTGGTCAGTTTAAAAAAAAAAAAAAAACGGAAATGATTAAACTGATGTTAGACCCGAAGCATCGCGTCGTCTAAAAATTTCTTATACATGATGACATGATATTTAAATGGTAATAATAAAAAACTCTTTTGTTTCTTTATCAAGAAGCAAATTGCCAACATAAAATTGTTATTACATTTAAAAGACAGTTTATTACAATTATTACACAAGTGGATTCCCAATTTCTTCACCCAGCCACTGTTCGTATTTAATAGCATAAACTGCTGGAAAAAATGTTACAACTAGGAAAAGGTGGCACTGATTTAATGGCTATGACGCACTGATGGAAGCTCCACATGCACTCCGAAATAGATGCTGCCAAAAGAAGAAATGCCACCGCAGTGGCGACTTGGAGGGACTCAGAGAAGGGAGTAGCAAGTATTTCAATTTTGTTAATGACCCAAAATGCCGTAAAGCAATTTATATAGAGGCACACATCAGCGAAGCACTTCGGAAGACAAATAATGGCACAGCAGGACATTGACAGCGCCAAACGAGCGCTGAACGGCCAACAATGCAATGATATTTTGAACATACCACACGAGTAAATTCTCCAATAATTGACATGAGAGCCAAAGACGCGCGGGAGGCAAAACTGGTCAACGGTCACTACGGTGACTCCTGCAATTGCGACGATGATGACGCTGATAATGAATAGCAATTGTTCGTGCAACAAATTTTCAACAAAGTGCAACTGTTGAGGTTGGATTTTGGTTTGAGTTCAGTTAACTGACTTGGGCTTGTGGCAGCATCGTGCAACGCTTTGCGTTTTGTCAATTAATCAAAAAAGGAAAAAAAAAATGACTGCAAACAACTAAAGTAGGTGTAACCATTGGGAAGAAAAGTATTTCTCCAAAGATCCACTATGATTGATATTTCTTACAATTTAAGATGATTTTTTTCTGACAGTTCCCTTTATCTTATTTTGACTAAATAATTAATTTCTTTGAATGGATAGACCGCTTGTTTTTTGTGGGTGTTGACATCCATTTAAGTAGAGTGTGTAAAATTTTTAATGACACTTCAATGATTTGATTGTGTAAGGTCTTGTTGAATCTGATTGAATAGAAGTTAACATTAATGCTTTGTTCTTATTGATTAAGAAAAACAAGCACATTTTAACCGAAATAAGTGAAAACGTAATTGACTTAAGATAAATCAAATAAGAAAAAGATAAATAAATATATCTATATATAAACATTCTATTTGTCTTCAACAAATATATGTTTACCTTGGGCGTCTAAACCAGAAACAATCTAACCCTTAACAATTAACTAAACTCGTGCCATTTTGATTTGACCGAGTACAAAGAAATGTCATTAGTTTTGCGCATTTCTTTGATATTTGATTTTGTTGCTGTTCACTGTCTTTGTTGTCGTATTTCATTTCAGTTTTACTTTCATATACCTTACGTTATTTTAACGCGTAGGGGCGTATCAAGTGTTTTGAACGTTTAGTAAAATTTCTCCAACCCTAGCGAAAAAGCTAGGTCAGTAGTGTTTTTCCCTTTAAAGTAAGTAACGGTTTGTGTATGTGCAAACAAGGAAGTGTGGTTACATTTGTTGCCGGTTTTCAGAAATCAATAATGATCGAAATTTTAATTACGCGCTTTCAGTTCAAAGTTAGCCATTTTAATATAAGAGATTTATGTGTTGTATTTAAATTTTAGTTTAAAGGTTAGATACTGTTAAAAAAATATAAATAATTTTTCTTCTGTAATAGGTTTTTCAAACAAATCTAAGAGTGTTTTTTTATACTCTTGCAAAAAGAGTACAGTAACTTTGTCGTGAAGTTTGCAACGCAGAGAAGGAGACATCTCCGACTATATAAAGTATATATATTCTTGATCAGGTCGACGAGACGAGTTCATATAGCCATGTCCGGCATTGAAACAGACAGACAGATAGACAGACGGCTGTCTGTCTGCCTGTTTCAATGCGAACTCCTCCCAGAGTGTTAAAGTTTTTTTTTGAGTAACTCCAAAAACAAGGTATTTTTCAAGCCAAAACATCGTTTTTGACCGATCGTTCCTATGGGAGCTATATGCTATAGTCATCCGATCAAACTTATTTTTACACACCAACTGCCTGTAAGAAGAAAATTTTTAGCGTTTAAATTTTTTTGGTTAATTTCGAAACTCTGGGATTAAATCGCATTGAAACAGACAGACAGACGGACATGGCTACATGAACTCGTCTCGTCAACCTGATCAAGAATATATATACTTTATATAGTCGGAGATGTCTCCTTCTCTGCGTTGCAAACTTCACGACAAAGCTAATATACTCTATTTGCAAGAGTATAAAAAGGATTACCTTATAAAAATAATTAGGAAAACGTTTGCAAGAGTATATAAGTTTCGGCCAAGCCGAAAATAGCTCCCTTACTGGTTTTTATTTAAATACACAAAAATAAAAAAAATATTCGTGTAGAGCCGGCTAAAACAATAATAGCTATACTCTTGCTCTCAATTGATTAAAAAAAATAATTTTTTGCAAGATTTAAACCGTGTGTCTTTTAAATTAAATAAACAGCTGTTATTACAACAAATCACATACACATATCATAAATATGAATCATTTAAAAAAAAATGGCATATACCCCAAATAAATAATACAAAAAGATTGAAAGGCCTCATTGACCTGTGTATTCGGTCATTTTTGTTGATCGGCAACCATTTTTACTGCTTACGACTAACACACAACCATCTCAACTAAGAGGACGTGCATTGCTTTATGCAATTTATTCAGTTCCAACAATCAATGCCTTCAATAATAATGAATATTAATAGATGACAACAAATTGATTTGCACGCCTCATAGTTAAAATTAATAAATGTGCCTGAAGTGACGAAATACAGTTGCACACTTCAAAGAAGCCAACGACCATCGAACGAAAAAGACCTTTGACCAATGCCCAGGGTTGATGCACAGTAAGTTACTATAGTCAGCTTGTCTGAAACAGCGTGGCAGATATTAGCAATCAGCAAAAGCTGCCGGAAAAACAAAAACGGCAAAATGTATAGAAAACATGTCACGTGACTCAAATTAAACAACTCTTGAAGTGATAATCTTTCCAAGGTTGGTGTTGGGTAGCCGAACTCTGTAGTGCTATGTTTTTCACTAATGTTTAATGGGTACGTATGTGTTGAAAATTGTATGCAGTTGAAAATAAATCTTACACACAATACCGACAACCGCGTCTAAATCGAGTACTAATTTTCCCCGATTGATACTTTGATGACTTCTTTTTTTTATAAGTGATTTCGTCGTGTTTTGGTGGTGTTGTCTTCCTTGGAACTTCATCAATGTTAATCATTTCATGTTACTGCGATGTGTCCAGAGCTTAATATACTTAGCCTGTAATATGTTTTACTAAGAACGACTTTCTTGATATTATCTCAATATAAAAAAAATATTTACAGAATACCAAATTGTTATAAAAATTTTCAATAACTGATTTCCCACGATAAAACTGTTATGAAAATCCTATTTTTTGAATTTGCAAAAAGTTTACGATGCTTGAAAAAAAGGATGTTAAAAATCAAAACAAAAAAGCAGGAAAAGAAAGGAAATTAAAAACTGATATTTTTAAAGATTTAACAGTTAACGCCCCTCGAATCCGTAAAATGCAATGGGAACGTTAAGAATAATCAGCAACGCATAACTGTTTTCATCTAAACTTTTAGAATTCTTCATAAATTTTAAGTGTTTTAAGTAATGAAAAATAAAAACAAATAAAAAAAAAAAAGAAATCCATCCGAACCTTTAAAAACAAGAACCATTGAATCACATCACTTGAAACCAATAAATAGCCACAATGTCGAAGATTTGGAACATTGAAGTGTTTATTTGTGTTGTTTGAAAAACAGTTTAAATTTGATTTGGGTGCTACAGAGAAACGATGGAGGGGTGCGCGCAGGATTAACCCTACCCTTGTTTGAAAGCAACCATTGAAGTGTCAAGTGGCTAAGCGAACGCGATGCCCGGCCGTGCAAAGACAACGTAACACGGCCCGTAAATCATTTCTCAACGATTAATTCGCTTGCCGACATGTGTACTCGACACTCTCCACACACGACAGACTCAATTATGTGTGGTAAGGAACCCTGGCTAAGTGAGTACTAGGCAAGGGTTACAGTACATACATGGATTTTGGTTTTGCTCTGCTTTGTAGTAGCGTGCAAAATTGCTTTTTATAACTTCTATGCTTCTATTGCTAGAAACCCCTTTCGTGCAAAAAGTCATAAGTTATAAATTAGTAAAACTTTTAAGTGTTGATCGAGTATTTTAAAATCATTGTTACGGAAAATGTTTTTCAGATTTCCCGTGCAACTTTTTTTAAGTACTTATACTGGGTTGTTTATTCAAAAAGGGTTGGGATTCTCTCTGCACTTAACTATTGACATTTTCACGTCATTGATTTTCTTTTGTGCATATTTGTTTTGTTTTGGATTGTTTTGTTGATTTTTCATTGTGCCACTTATGGCGCATATCTTATGAACCTTTTAAGTGCATTGATTAATTTTTATTTTGATCTTTTTGAATCAATCTTGTTTTTAAATTTATACGAATTCCTCTCAATAACCATTGTCTTACAAATGAGCCAATTAAGGGTTAAATAATTTCTTTCAGTTCGCGCATATTAATACTCATTCGTAGTACATTTTGCGTCAATAGTAAGCAACAAAATGACTACGTTAAAAAATTAAAAGAAAAAAACATTTTTTTTTTTGACGTTGATATGTAAACTCTTTACATAGACTTAAGAATTATTAGTTTAAAGGCGTGTCGAAATTTATCACGCTTGAAATTGATACTCTTTCAAACGTTGCAATTGTTTCTATATTTTAGTTCCGCTCTGATTAACCCTTTACGTGCGACACTTATGTGTCTTGTGGCAAGACCGACGATTGCCTCATGCTACACGCGCACACTTAAAACCAGCTAAGGAAGCGCATCAAATACGACGTACGTGTTTTTGATTCAAAAGTTGAATAACAACATTACCACTCGTATTTGCACTTAAGGATTCAATTGGGCGTTAATAACTCGATCGAGATTTTAAAAGTAATCCCGACTGTATCGGCGTTATTTTTGACATATTTATTAAGGCGCTCACTTCATCCGAACGAGATAAACTATTTGTTAACCAATGTGACCTGACAAAATAAACATGACCCCGAATATGAAAAAGGTTTTGCTATTGTATTCGTTTTAGTTTGTAAAAGCGCAACGAATTCTACAGTGATAAATTGGAATGTCCAAAGTGTCCTATTTTCTGGCGTCATTTCCGCTTTTATCGAATTTTTATCATTTTCAACGCGTCGCTCACGCTCATTACACAATTGCCTTTGGCTCAATTTTTTCAATCCCTCTTTTAGACAACTTTAAATAGTCCTAATGACATCCGCTTGTACATCTAATTCCGAACCCCTGCCCTGTCCTTTTTGCCGGCCTTTCTTTGTTTCTCGTTTCCTAATCAAAGACTCATATTGTTTGTTGGCCGTCAGACAGGATGTGGTCTCAAAATTCATTCAACGTCGACGCCACTTTAACAAACCATCATGTGCTTCTGTCAAGGGTTGCCGCTTTTGTTGACCACTTTTGATGTGTATTATCAATTTTTATAGCAAAAGCAATCTAAATTTACGATAATGTTTTAAAATTTATATTATTTTAACGTGCTTTTGTATGCTAAGTGAGCATGGCTAACTTGATTTGTTAAAGTTAATAAATAAATTCTGTTGAAAAGAAAACAAAAGCATGCTCATTGTTGTCAACTAACTGTCATATGTGTTGAGGGGGAAGTTGTCGGAAAATGCACACATGCGAATGCATTATCTCTAAAAAGACTTCAAAGTGGATAGTCATATGAATGGTTAAATATATTTTGACATAGTCGTAGCTTGCTGAGTCTATGCAAAGTATTCAGTACATACTGTTGCTGTTACACCTTTCCTGTTAAACAAAAAAAAAGCAACACTATTAATGAAGAAAACTAATTGAGCAAAGGTTCATTCGTTTTTTTTTAATTCCAAAATGACGCCATTATTTATTTGTTTTTATATATGTATTTGTCATATTAATTAATTATTTTCATGAGTTTAAAGAATTTTCACTGATTTAAATGAAGTGTCTACTAAATGTGGCTACTCTTCAATAAATAAAAATAAATTATATTATTTCAACATCCTAACTATCGTATATTCATATGGTTAGAAAATGTTCTTTCCACACTCAACACATACATATAAACATATCCATATATATAATTAGTTTAATTTACATTTTCTTTGTTCTGTTACATCACAATAAATACTTTAAAATTTACGTTTTTATCCAATACTCTTTTATGGAAAGCAGACAAACCAATAATCACCGTCAACCTTATAAGCTCAGATATTTCATTTTTCCCCGAACAATCATCAATCTTTGTCGACGAATGTTAAAAACGCATGCATTTAAATTAGACATTTAAACCACTGACACTCACTGCGAAGTGACTACAAAAAAGCGCACCGAAAAAATGCCGACAAAGAGTTTCGTTTTGTTGTGCGGTTGTCATGTCAGAGAATTTTAACAAAAACACTCTCACCTTTGGCAAGTACCTCAGTCTCAAACCAATTGCTTCGGAAACGCTTAATAGGATTCGCTATTTTTTTTTTTTTTTTTACTTTACCGGCGGCGCTTTCAAATCGTCCTGGCTACTGTTCGTGTTGCTAGTCAACACTTTATTCTTCTTTGACTATTTTCAATTTCTTCAATACTGTTTTCGATTTTGTTATGAAAAATTCCAGCCAAACATGCTGTGTGGGGTTGTGAAAGGAAATCCTTTAGAGAAACACCCTTTGGCTGTGCCAGTGAAAAAAAATACTGTTCACACATTTTTTTTCTTTTATTTTTGAATTTGGTTTTTCGCATACCATTATGAATTAAGATTTTGATTGATCATTTTAGTATTTTGTTTTGGTAGCGTGTTGAGATTGTTTGAATACATTACATAGAAAACAAAAAGACGGGAGGTGTGATTTTTTTTTATGATGATAGTTTCTATTATGTACCCTGAACCTTATGTTTTTACTTTTTTAAATCTACATGGAAAGATACTTCTTTTTCATGTCTGTGCATCAGAACAGAGAGAATAATTTGGAGACCAACATTAACAACGCTTTAACCAAGTTGCATATAGACTAGAAGAATTCAAAAAGATCCCGCTGTGTAGTGTAGAATCGAAAATAACTTATTACAATATTTTATTACTTGAGTAATAAAAATACCTCTGTTTATCAAACAGATTTATTTCATATTTTGCAAATGCATATGTCATAATTTTGCTTCCGTTGACAATACAGGGTATGTCTTGATTTTTTTGTAAATCTACTTTTTAGAACTTTTGCGCATAACTCGCAAAAACAGTTAATGATAATCGAGATAAGACGAAATAGTCTCTTATACATTGTATTTATGCAAACATTTTATCCTCAGACGTGATTATTCGTGATGCAATTGCCAGCATAAAAAAAATAAAACGCTTCTCAAGGGATTATAACACATCGAACATCGCCAAAAAAAGGAATACATGTTCAAGTCAAACTAATTAAAGAAATTCAACAAATGTCAAGCCGAATCATTTATAAGGATTTTGATTTGCATACAACTGAATAGAAATTTCTAAAAATAAATGTAAAAGCAATACAAATATTTACACATTTTTTTGTTTCTTTCTATGTCAAAGGATTCTTTAATGTCAAAATTTAACAAAAGGGTTAATGAGACAAACAAATACGACGCATTTGTGGAACAACTACTTAGAAACTGATTAATGATATCCGCGTCTGACATGTGAAACAAAACACATTTTTTGGGTAAATGTCGAGGGAAGAAAAAAAAATCGTTCAACTTAACATAAAATCATTAATTTACACAACAAGGATCAAAAGTATGCAAAGCAGACAAAAAATATTTGACGCGTTTAAATTAAAATTTTACGGAACAAAAAGCGTTGGGTTATAAAAAACAAGGTGCAATAAAAAATATGCAAATTTACACGTGGAAAATCGGCAAAATAAAAAATTCACACATAATTCCCAATTATAAATTCATTGAAATGACATTTTCGGCACTTTTGCGGCTGACATCAGTCAAGGTTGACGGATTGAGCGGTTGACACGACTGACTGACGATCTGAGCAGATGCCGATGAAGAGTTTACTGAGAACGTCGATTCATTTAAATGCTGCTGTTGAGATGTACTTACAGTAAAACTAATGATCGACAAGATACCCTGCTCGATCCTAAGGGTTGGTTTAAATGCCAAACTGCAATGTACGTCAACAAATGTTTGTTTTCACGTATTCATTGCAAATCCTTCACTCGATCAAAATATTAAACGTAATTCTTATAGTCTATGCAAATTTACGCAAACAGACAATTAACTTTGTTGATAGTCCATCAAAAACGTTAAATAATTTTAATTTTTCATGCCAGATCTTTATAAATAAAAACTAAAAAAACATCTTGGGTTGAGATCCATGGTAACTGGCTGACTGCGGCTCAATTATATCACTCAATTATTCCACCAATATGCGTTGAAATCGTATTTCCATTTGGTTTGCCGCACTTGTGATGTAAATGTTTCGTCACTTACTCTACCCGAAATGATACCCACCACTCTGAGGTGTAAAAAAGTCATGCATATTTAAGTTGGTTGTTTGCCGTTTGATAGCAATGTGACATTTTTAAATTGTTTATCGAAACATGCATATCTAGAGAGAATATTGGCAGTATTGAAATTACTAATTCCATATAAATTCAGTGAGATAAAGTAATTCATGTAATTTAGTTAATTTAAACTTAAATAAATTGTACAATTAAATATTTATTGAGAAGGGATTTGCTTCGTTTTTTTTCTAATTACATAAGTGCAAATCATGATCTAACGATTCACTAAACTCTATCATAAATACTTTGTTATTCGATAGTAGCTAAAATACAATTGTGAAAATGAGGGTCATATTTATAGATAAACCCTGATTGGTCTTAACCCTATCACGCACAGTTAAGTGAAAAGCAACAAGGTTCAAATTAGATTACAAGTTCAACCCTAACCAAATTAATAAATCCACGATTGAAAACACAAAACAATATCAAACGAAGAAGAACAGATATGCATACATATGTATATGAATACAACAAAAGTAAATTCTCATCATTAATTTATATAAGATTTTGACAACGCGTTAAAGCCATCCCGGACTAACCAACTTCGTGTTAGCATGGATTGTCGCTGACTGGGTGCAGTAGTTTGACCCGCATAAACTGTCGTTTCGTATGGTCGGAAAAGAGTGAGGTCTACGACATTTGACGTAAAAAGACGAAAATTAATTTATATGCCAAGTAAAGTCATTCAAAATGGATTAGCGTCGGACATGCACTGTTTGAATTTGCTTCGGTGGTGCGAACCGTGACACTTCTTCATCTGAGCAAATGTCATTATTGCGGTCAATTTCAATGACTTGAGAGAAAACGTGGAGGGAGTTTCTATTGGACAAATTAGTAATATGTATGCATGCGATTCTATAGAAATTAATCTAAAAAATCATTAATAAAAATCATAAATGAAGGCGTAGCAAATGACGTCTCGTTTTTATGATTAGAGTTAATCACATTTTACTTATGGCTTAACGTTAGATTGAGCGAATTTAGCAGTAATGTTACATAAAGTAAGATACAAAAAAATCTCAATTACAAAATTGTGAACCAACTCTTATTCAAGCGGTGTTTTAATTTTTTTTATGAATAAAAAAAAAAAACTCAGTAAATCATAAAGATCTCGCATAACTTTTGTCATTCAATGTATGACTTTTTCCGCATTAAGGATGCAATCAACTAGAAATTTCACATCATTCAACGACTTTTCGCATTAAAAGACAAACAATAAACAAGTTTTGGGCATCCGTATAAATAAATGGTATAATTAAAAAAAAAGTATCTTTAAAAGTGCCCGTTGGTCATAAATATTCAAATTACGCTACAAAAAATTTGTAACAATTTGTGGCACAGCATCACTAACGGAAAGAAAAACTCTATAATTAAGCGCAAGAAAAATGAAGCATCAATCAAATGCCATGAAATACGCCATGAAATGCGTCGACAGGATTTTGTGTACTACAAGATCATTAAAAATAATGTATGCAAAAGGAAGAGAAGCATAGACTCTTTTCCTTGTCAGCTTCCTCTACCCTATTTGGTCAAGCATTGTCTGAGTAAGATTTCCTTTTTGGTCGTACAAAAAATGCATTTAACCAAGTACGTATAATTTGCATATAAAAAACATTTCAAATGCTATGACAAGAATTATGTGTAAATCGTTATTCGAGCATTCCGAATACTTTTCTTGAAGGACCTTCCTCGGCCTCTTCTCTAATTATGCTCATCCAAGTGTTTGGTTTCGCCAATAGGGTTGAGCGCTTGGCTGGCTTGAGATGTTGATGAGAATATATCCGAACAAGAAGTATTGCTGTGGCCTGCAATGAAATAAACTATTTGCGGCTTACATCTGTTTGGTTCGCTGAAAAACTTTAATCATCTTTGGCCACTGTCGTCATCAGCTTATTTTAACAACGTGTTAATGTTCTTTCGTCTACCCTTTCAGTTCATTCAAGGCCAGACGTGTTTCCTCAATGACACTAATGTGGCACATTACAAACTATTGAGCAATTTGGCTTAATGGCGCTTGTAGTCGAACTCAAACTCTTAGCTATTTTTTTTATACGAAAGACAGTTGCTTTAGATTTATTTGTGCTTGAATGTTTAATTTGAATGCCGAAAGGGTTAATTACAAATATTTCGTATTTGGTAGACTGTCGTATATTTGTCGATATATATACATATACATACATTTTTTTTTAAATTTTTCTCTTTTTGTGTTTTTTTTGCGTCATTTAACAAAATTTCGTGCTAAGTTCTTTATTAACTTTAAGTATAATTTCCAATTATAAAGAGTAAATGACTAACACATTACCGAATTAGTGAATATTATTTTATCTTCACTAGTTTTGGGCAATATACTTTTAATTTAACCGTAAATCTTTTCTAACATAAAGTTCATTATCCTTTCACGGTTTAATTCAAATGACTCAACCTTCAAAAAGTTCATGACTAATGACACTTTTTATCGCAAGTCTGTCATCAATAAATTTATTCGATACAATTCATGACACCAACTTGCTACCTTTAGACAACAAATAAAATCGACAGATATTAGCTTAACTCCAAATCACAGAAGAAACGAATGCACGATTTTTTATTGACCGTTTGTTCATTTATTTACTTTTGTTGGAAATGATGATTTAGCCAATTTGCTGCCATGGGACACGCGAAATAAGGCATTAACTCGATTGACAGTTTTCGACTTAGTCTTTGCTTGGTTTTTATATCATTAAACTTCATGGTAGTGCAATGTAATGCAACGCATTATATTGAACTCAAAACAGTTCAATGTTTCGCTTTTGACGGCATTATTTAATATTGCACAATGCTATTGATCTGGTTTGAATGAGACGACACCAATGTTGACAGGCAGCCACTGAGAAAGTGCAACGTCAGTTTCACTGTCTTCACTCCACTTCTTGAATTACTTTTCCAAGAGTGCTCTACAAGGTTTCATTTAACTTCGAATTTATTTCCATTGACGTTTCTTTAGGGTTGTCTTTATAAACGCAATCTTCCGTAACGTCAACATCATAATCTTCGCCTTTATAGCAGTCATTCGAAAGCATTAAAACAAAGACGTCAATTGGCTCGCCAACGTGTCTGTCGTTAAATCGACGATATCATGATTGACTTTTCGTTTCAGTAAGCTTGGCTATTTTGTTTTTATTTTAATCAGTTTAAATTGCACACCTGTGGCGAACCTCGTTTATAATTTACTCCATATAAATTTTAAATTAGTGAGTTACTTCTTTCATTCATTACTCAAATCAATACGATTTAAGGTGGATTTTTATCACTTTTTCTATCTACTTTTAATGTCCTTCTTAAAGTACCTTTTTCACAGTTTGCAATATCGCTCTGCGATGTGTCACTTAATTCTCACAGAATTTTCCTGTTTTAAAATAATCAACCAATAAAATAAAACGTTAGAATTCAAGTCCTTAGTTTTTGCCGCACCAATAAAAATATCGTAAAAAGTTGGAGTCGCCATTCAACACATGTAAGTATCTACATATATAAGCGCTTCAAAGAAAAATTCTATATGACTTCAACATTGGACTCCTAAATAAAATAGTAAACTCAATTTTGTATGCTGGAAAATAGAAACGGATTAAATATTTTTTACTGGATAATTGGTTTTTTAATATTAATTACTTTCTTCTATGGAGCCACCCATATATCTAATTGCTATATACTGTCATTGAGAACTTTAATTAGTATAGTCGCAAACTGTCACATTTTAGCCAACTACGAGTTTACTTTAACGACAAATTAAAAAGCTGCAGGTAAGACAGCTTTGCAATTATGCTCACTAACTTTAAGTTTCTTTAACACTGTTATAAAATGTTAATATATGAAATTAAGGTGTCATAAATTTGCTTTACTGCACTTTAATTTAATTGCTTCATTTTCCAAGCAATGAAAAGCAAAGGAACTCCTTTTGTTCGTGCTTTGTACCTGTTCTGTCAGAATGCGTTGACGGTTGCCATGCAACTTTTAAAACGAATAATCTGAAGAAATAATTCAGCAAAAATAAAGGATGAGCGCACTTGCACAGCAGTGTATGCAAACTAGTGACAGCATAAATGAGTAAATGATGGAAGCTGATTTAGTACAAGTTTTAAGTGCACAAATTATTATTTAAAGTTATGCAACGCAAAATGAGAGCGAAGCATTTCAAATGGAAAATGTATTTTTCAAGAGGTTGCCCTTTGCTTTCGTTGGCATATTCTCTAATTAGAATTTCACTCAAATCATCATTAATTTTCTGAAATAAATCAATTTATTTAGCTTGTGCACCGCTGTGAAAAAGCCGTAGTTAAATGTGTAAGTACCCATTTCAATTGTTCCACAGAATTAAGACAATCTAATTTTTCACTAATCATTTATCTAGCAGTCATCGTTGGCAGCTTCTGTTTTCACTTAACGCAAATAATCCAATAAGAAAACGCATGTCATGCTGAAGATTTGTTCTTTTTCGATTTATAAAACCCTTGACTAAATTCGTTTGACATTTGGTTGGCTGCTTTCAGCAGACTCGAGGTTTGAATAGTGCGTGGTGTTCATTATCGAGCGTATGACCCTCGCCAGCTATAGTCAAACATTTGGAGTGAGTTGTATTGCTTGCTAATAAATAAAGCCGGCCTTGTCACATAATGAAGTGTTAGTTAGGGGCTGTGACTTTTAAATTTTTCAAAGTATATATGTATGTTTGAATATCTATTTGAATTTCTTTAATTAATTGGGAAAAGCGTAAAAATCTGTTCTGGAAATGGTTGGCGTCTGGCTAGTCTAGTCTTCCTTTGGCATTGAGATAATACTACGCTTACCACCTCCTCATCACCCTTGTCATAGCTTGGCAATGTCATATGTAAATAGAAATTTCAAGTGTCTTGCTCTCGTTTGCGAAGCGTGCCATGAATTGATGTGCGTGTCAAATGTCACTGGTGACGCCCACACCGAATTGACAATTTGTACGTGTACTGGGGATAAGCTTGTTATTTTTGGTAGCTGTCATTTGCCTTTTATGACATTTAAAAAATTCAAGAGGACATTTCCAATACTGCTGGTTCGTATTCAAACATATTATTATTAATTTAATACAGAGATTAAACTTATATACAGTTTTTGGCTTAAAATATGCAGTAGATTTACTTTGATGATCTTTTTCTTTTGCAGCTAACATTATTAAAAATCACAGCAAAACCCGAAAAAAATAATTTTTGTAGCAATTTTTTAATATGAGTCTATTTTTCAAAACGCATATCAAGGAAAATCTACAAAGAAACGCAAAAAAAGATTAATGATTATTCATAAAATTAATAATTCAAACAATACGCTTTGTAAATCTTGTGCATCTTTCAGCCACAAAAGTCATAGATCATTTTTGTAAGTCACTTGGTCAACCTTTTCGGCACATTCAACAATGGTAGAAGCTGCTTCTATTCGAAGTTATTTTTTAATTAATTGCATTTTTTTCTGAAAAAAAATGGAAAAAGGAAAAGACAAAAAATGTTCTATTCTACATATTTTTGAAATGACCAACGACCGTGTGATAATATTCATGAGA
>JBAMBP010001638.1:0-13651 GCA_037044515.1 Phortica magna
TGAGAGCACCGCGCACCAACACACACACACACATACACAAGCAAATATAGCGAAATGACTTTTTTTTTGGTTTTCGTTATTGTTTGTTCGTTGCGAGAGCGCGAACAATGTTGCTTGTGCAAGAGCGCAAGAGCGGGCGGGCGAGAGAGCGCGCGCTAACTGCTTGGCAACTTTGAATTGGAATTTCAGTTTCGGTCGCCGTTGTTTGCCAAGCTAAAGTGAGACGAGCACGCAAACACATCGACGACGGACGCGTTTCGAGAGTACGAAGAACAAAAAACAAAAAAAAACCCACTAAAAAAAGCAAAGAAAGAAGCAGCAGAAAACGATACTAAAAGCAGAACAAATAATGTGCAAAAAAAAAATATTTCAATAAATGTTGCAAAAAAAATGTTCAAATGCATATTTGCCATAAACAAAACGTGAACATTATTTTTCAAACCTTAACATTTTAAACGCGCCGCGCGACAAATTCAAACAAACTCCAAAAATAAACAAAATTCATTTAAAAAAAAAAAATTATAATTTTTAATTTAATTTTGCAGGCTTGTGCGTACATAAATTATTAAAAAAAGTAGAAATAATACAAAAAATAATGTTTAATGCATTTGAACAAAACATTTGATTGAAAAGACCAACAACAACAACACGGCGTAATAACGCTTTCAAGTTAAATCTAACAATACACACACATACACACACAAACACACACACACAAAACACATACTTAAATTAAATGCATATGTGTGTTTTATAGCGTGCTTTATGTAACAACAAAAACAACAAGAACAAATGAAAATTACTTATTCAATAATCATAATAAAACAAAAGTTTAAAAAAACCCAAACAAAACAAAAGTTCTTAAAGCGTTTTGAAAATTTTGTATAATTCAAAGTGTATACAACAAACACAACGTTACAACAACAACAGCAACAACAATAACAACTGCAGCGATTTCTACAATTAAAAGAATATTTAAAATTAAAAGAATACTTAAAGAAAATTGTACTACACACGTTTTGTTTGACTCGTTGGCGACGCTCGAGGCTGCTGCATGCACGTCTCCTTGCAGAAAGGTGAATATTTACTCAACTAATACAATACTCAATAGTTAACTTATAATCTTACATACGTTTATCATAAAATATACAATAACTAAGGGGGTATTCTGGTCTAGAGGCCTAAGGCGTTCTACAGAATACGATAAAATGGTTAACATGATTCCAAGCTTTGCGGAGTCCGGAGAATTAAAACAAAAATGCAGTTGTGTTTGGGAAAGACGTCATTGTGGTCCGAACAAAAAGGAAAGAACGATTTTGGCCTATTTTTTATCTTTACGAATTTCTAAAAAATAGTAAAAAACATTTGTTTTCAAAACCCGTCGTCCCTATCACATAGGATTATATTAAGAATATTATAAAAACTGGTTTAAATCCGAAAACTTGGAATTGTCTTATTACGCTTTGTTAGTTGTCACAGATACTTCATGTATCTCAAATATTTGGCAACGTTTGCAGACGAGTTTTGGTCTTGCTGAAAATTGCAATATTCTATAAGTTTACAAACAATTATATGATTGCTATAATTGTCAGAACTCAAATTTTTCTGTTAGCGCGCGTAACTTTAATCATTTTCCTGGCTTAATGAATTTCATTGGTTTGTATTTCCGCATATTGATTTTTAGAGCTTCAAGGATTTCGAATGTCATTCAGCGAAATCGAAAATTAGAAAAAGTTAATTAAAATAAATGATTTCACGAGACATTCGCGCAAGGCACAACATTTGGTGTGCCGCACTGTGCGCCCCTCGGACACTTCTCGTTTCGTTAGGCAGTCATTGAGTCACTCAGTCAGTCAGTCACTCAGTCATTCGTTATAACAATGCATTGTTGGTTGGCAGCTCATTTGAAATGTTTTGTCGTACTTGCCGACCCTCCGCCGCCCCCTGTCGCTATCATTGTTCGTCACATCGCACATCGCCGGATGCTGTGCTCGGTGCAGCTCAATTGCTCGCCTTCCACCTTCTCTTACCGCTTACACTGGCAAACAGCAAACAACAAACAAACGTCGTCTATCAGCTTATCTGCTCATCTATTTGCTATCTGTCCGTCGCTCTGCCTGCCCCTCTGTCCATCAGTCACACAATCAGTCCGTCAGTTTGGTTCTATGTTTCCAACTAAGCGTCTGTCTTGCTCACTCTCGTTTAGCCTATAGCTCATTTGGCTGTCCGCTTGTGGATTTGCTCTTTGTGGCTGACACTTGATTTGCTCATTTGCTCTCTCTTTCTCTCTTACTTGTATTTCGTGCTATGCAAATTGACATTAAAAATTTGTTGTTATTCATCGCCTTTTGTCGCTACAATTGTTTCTCATTTTTGTTGCTTTTTTTTTTTTTTTTTTTGCAATTTTTCTAATTTGTTTAATTTACGTTTCGACTTTGCAACATTTCTTCTTCTTCTGCGGGCCCCCACTTAAATGATATACATATGCCATGTTATTGGCGCGAGAGGTGACTGAGGTGATTGCGTTTGTGGAGTTGAGAGGAGTTGCGCGGGTGATAACTTGCATGTTTTGCATGCATGCATTGCGACAATTTTCAACTCAACTCAATTCATTTCTGTCGAGCTTCATTTGAGCTCATTTCGAGCTCAGAAAGGTACATGATAATAATGTTCTGGGCAGAAAGGAGGCCAACAAATCGCAGAGCAGAGCTAATTCACTGTTAACCAGAGTTGCAACTCATTTATTATTAGTTGTTGTTTTTAGTTTTGGCTTTTTTGTTTTGCTACTAAATTACTTTAATAGCACTTGAGCACTTTATATTTTGTTGTACTTTGAAGTATTTATACGAGAGTGGTTACATTAAAATAGGTCAGAGTTCATAGACAACACTGTGATTGCTCCAATTACACTGTCCTACATGCATGTTTGTTTAAATTATGAAAAACCTTTGATATGCCAAAGTTTTCGAGTACTTTTAGAGTGGAATATCGTGTGAAGTTAAATTCTTTAAGAAAATTATTTAAGAAAATAGTAATACCCTAAAAAATACCCTTAAACTTGTTGTAGCGTGGTGAGATTTTTACTTGCTTACAATATTGAAATAAATACTCTTCTGTTAATAGATTAATGGACTTAAAGGTTGGCATGAGTTTTGCAATGACTCTTCTCATCCTTGGTGGGATTTGGGTGGTTCCATCGCTCCCTTATTTTATCACATGTTGTTCATATATGTCTTTCAATATATTACATATTCTTTGTGGGATCTCACGCTCCTCTTTCTAGCTGTTCTATACAAGGAAATATATTTCTATTGTGTGGGAGTATAAACATGCATATTGGCAAGTAACAAGCCTTGTATCAGACTATCGATTATTAATCACACAGCAATTAATAGTCTTTCCTTCTATAAAACTCATATATGATTTATAAGTTTTGTTTTTTTTTTTTAGTTTTTTTTTTGGTTTAGCGTTTTGTTTGTTGTTGTTTTTGCTGCGCAACACTTCAAGGCCCCAACAATTTGCCAAGGCATTGAAAATGTTCGATGCGTCGATCGATTCAATAAATGCTTAATAAACCATTCAAGTGCAATTATTGCAATTGTTATACGTTGTTGTTGTATTTTTTGTTGCACTTGTGCTATTGTAATTGTTCATGTTTTTTGTTATTTTCGTTTCGTTGATTTGTTAATTAGCGAATTTAATTAAAACTTGTTTTTCACAGCGGCACGAAAAGCATTTTAAAACATGCAAATGCATTTTACTTATATTATTATTAATAATCTTTTTTTTTGCGCATTTGTGCTTTTTTTCCAATTTATTGACTGATTTTTTATACAGTATTTTTTAAAATATTTTTTTCATGATCATTGTCGTCGCTTTGTTGTTGTTTTTGTTGCTATGACGCAACAACAACGTTGATGAATAATAAAAAGTAGAAAAAACGCACGTAGCATTGAGAAAATGTTTTGCAAAAAATGAAAACGTATAATAAATAAGAAAACTAAGAAAGAGTAAACAGAAAAAAAAACAAAGAGGGCGGGTAAAAAAATTAGCAAAGTCAAATGCAAAGACAGACAACAGTTTTCAATATGAATAATAGCAAAAAATTAAATGGAATTGGCTTAGAAAACAATAATAATAAGAATAAGAAGCATTGCAAATTAGTGGTGAAATGACAAGTGCGCTGGCTGAAGAGCGCGACGGCAAGGAAAACGTATAACGTAAAAGACGAAGAAGATGTACAACAATGCAGTCCATGGCAGCAGTCACAGCATCAAAAAGAACAACAACAACAACAAAAAGAACAAAAACAATGCTTGGCAACGCAAGCAAAGCATTATTGAAGAGAGGCAATGTGAGAGAGCGAGTGTGAGTGTGAGTAAGCAGGCGCGTGAGAGCACTGCTTTTGGTTGACAGTTCGATGGCACAGCGAACAAATGCTGTGAAAAAACTGACCCAACAAATGCAACAACAACAATGACCACACATAGCACTCATTGCCTTGCGCGCCCTCCAAGCTTTGCTCAATACTTGGCCATGGCATGTGCAACCTGGCAACTGCAACTGTCACATAGACTTGTGTGCGCGCTGTTTTTGTTGGTGTTGGTTGTTTTGGTGTGTCAAAAAAAAAGATTTGTTGCTGAGCGTCGCCGCGTCGTCGAAACAAATATGCTCAACGCGCACAAAAGTAGAGCAATTTTTAATTAAAATGCCAAATTGTATAAAAAGTCGCAAGAAAAAAATACGATTTTTGTCATTTTCATTGTCGCGCCAAGCAATAAAAACAAAAACGAGTTGACAACAAACAACGGCAGCAACAGCAACAACAAAAACAACTTAGCTCATGTTGTATTAATTTCTTTTTTAGTTTGTTGTTTTTATTGTTGTTGTTGTTGTTGTTGTGCTTGCATTGAAAAGCGCAGCAGCAAGTAAAGAAATTCTTTTGACCATGGTTTCAGCATTCACTTGACCAAATTTCTCTCTCTCTAACTCCCGCCCTCTCACTCGCACTTTTTGGCGCGTGGCACACAACATTTTTGCAGTGACACGTGCGCGCAGCAACATTACTGCCGCAACATTGTTGCCAAAAGTTGAAGAAGAGCGAGAGAAATTAACAGAAAGCAACAACAACAACAATGGCGACAATGATGACAAAAGCAACTCAGGCCTGAGTGCGTTTTGTTGTTGGCTGCGCTTAATTAAAACGCGTTCTCAATACGTTGGCCACCCACAAGATTGCAAAATGTCTGTCTGTCCTTCTGTCTGTTAGTCGAAGTGTGTTAAATGTGTTAATGTTGTGAGCATGTATCTATTCGAGTGTGTGTGTGTTTCTGTGTGTGCCTGAACGGCGACCAGCTACACATGTAGCGCACCCTCCTCCTCCTTCATTTACTTGCCATTGCCGTAAGTGAAGCACTCCTCAGTACACATTGTAATGTTCATGCGAGTAGATACATTTACATGTGTGTATCTGTGTGCATGTTGTTGTTGTTGTTGCTGTAATGCCGCAAAAGTTGCTGCAAGCCATGTTATCGGCGTCTGTATTTATTTTGTGGCCATTTTTTTCATTGTTGCTGTTGTTGTTGTTTTTACACTCTATGAGAATTTGGCCTAATTCTGTTTTTCATTTCGACTTCTCTTCACACTTTTCACCTTAACTGAACTGAACTCAACAAATCCCAAACAAATGGGGGAAGCACTGCACGGATTGTTACCTACAAACACAGCGACACACATTCGTGCATACGTGCCGAGATACTTAGATACATTATGTGCATGCATGTTGTGTTTTGTTGTTGTTGTTGTATTTTGTCTTATGCGATATTTTTAGGTTTGATTTATTTTGTGTTTTCTTTTTTAGACACATTTTCATGCTCAACTTTGTTGTTATTCTTGTTGTTGTTGCATATTTTTATACCTTGAAAACAAAAAGCCAAAAAAAAAACAGAAAAAACCCAAAAAATAAAAACCAATAATAATATTTTCTCGCTTTTCACGGCAATTTTGCGCAACGTTTGCTAAAAATATATTATATGAGAATTTATTGTATGTATTGCGATAGTTTTTGTAAGTGTCTGTGGCGTTTTTTGTGTGCTGTCGTTACGTGTTTAACCTTCACCTATATTCGTGTTATTATTATTATTAAAAAAGAGCTTGTAATGCCAATGAAAGGTGAAAATGCGACTTCATTCTGAGACATGCCATTGGCGAAAATTCGTATAATTTATGTGCAAGTGTGTCTCTTTTTTGGCGGGTAAGGGGTTGATATTAATAAAAGATACTTATTCAGATAGTTAAATGGCTATAGATATGTTACTAACATAGGCAATGTAGATTGAGATACACGAATAAATGCTCGCTTTCTTTGCCGAGTTGTTTGGAAGGACTTTGTGTGTCTCATTGATGTAAAAGTCCTGCCATGCTTGCTTCAAAACACCTTCAAAGGTACACACATTCTCATTCAGCATTAAAGTAAGGCAAAGGAACGCCTTTTGTCGTGAAGGCCTTCTAGTTTTTCATGCAATGAGTATGTGTTTGTATGCCATTGCAAAAGTGCACAATACTTTCAATAAGTGTAAACAATTTGTACATTTCCCAACTGTTTCGTAATCTCTTCTTCAGCCCGTCTCTTTCACTCTACTATTAACTTCCTATCAAGTGTGCACAAGTAAAACTTCATGTATTCCAACAGGGCAACTGATAACCTAATCTTTTAAGCGGCATTCCAACTTCTCGGTGCAAAAGTTAACATGTCAACACGTACGTTAGGTAACAACAACAACAACAACAACAACACTCACTTATCATCGCTTTCAAAACACTTTTAATATCAAATCACCCCCGCTAAATTAACTGTTCTACATATGAAGCAAGAACATGTTCCTCATAATGACGATGACGATGGCGACAATGATCATCGGCGTAATTATGATGAAGCTTATCAACATAGCATGTGTCTTAAAATGGCCGACAAGATTCTTGCCATTATGCAACACTTTTGGGCCTCTCGACTAATGACAAATTCTAATTTGGTGTAATTTTTTTCGCTTTTCGTCGAGGTTGTTGTTTTTATTGTTGTTGTTACGTTGGCTCATTAATAATTATGATTCGTTATAAAGACACACACACATAGTTAGTATGAACATATTGTAAGAGTGTGAGAAAGAAGAGGAAGACTGAGGTGCGTTTAAGTGTTAGAAAGGATTCGTTGTAATATGTTTAGACACATGTTTTATGTCAGTCAGTCAGTCTGTCTGTCTGTCCAACGCTGCTTTTGTCATTTTCTTTGCTTTTTTTATGCGAGTTTATTTTTACACTTTTATTTGTTTTTTTTTTTTTGCTGACGAGTCAACACAAAAGGTTTTTACATACATATGTAAGCATGTATGTATGTTAGTACATATATTTCGACGCAGCAACAACAACAACTTGAATAACAAAAAAGCAACTTGAAAAAAACAGTGAATCCTTTATTCTTGTACAGTTTGTTTGGCTGCTATTTTAATAAAACAAAAGAAAGTATCTGCTCAGCTGAGTCAACGAAATCTAGAGCCAAAAGCGCTTTTGCTGAGCCAATGGGCAAGGATGTGTTGCTCGTACTGTAATTTGTGTGCCAACAACAACAACAACAACAACTAAGAAAACAAATGAGCATAAATTATGCCCAGCAAAGTATACCCAAGACAGACATTTCCACGCTCAGGTTTAGTGTCTTTTGAGTCTCTTTGCGGCTGTCACTATAGCCAAAAACAACAACAACAACAACTATGCGCCCAACCACCTTCTCTTTGTCCGCTTTTTCAGCATACATTGCAGTGCTGATTTTGCCTACGACCTAGTCAAACATTTCGGCACTTATCTCGCCTAAATAGACACGCACATACATACATACATACATACTTATACACACACGTGCCAACGTACGCCTGCTAGCGATGCTGTGCTTCTCTTTATACGCCAACTCATGCTCATTCCACCTTTTCACTTTTATTGCGCACTCTTTCGCACCGCACTAACGAAGCCGAGTCTCTTTTTTCACACAGTGGCGTCGTTTGTTTTCCTTACACTATGTCACGCCTTCGTTAAGCACAATCCCCCGTTTTACATGTGGCGCTTCATTACGGAAATTGCCACTGCAAGCGCACACACGAAGTAGGAAGTCATCGCCTTCAGTCAACTCGTCTCGTCTCGTCTTTCGTTCCATCCTTTCGTCATGTGTTGTTTCATCGTTGCGATTTCGTGTCGCGTGTTACATTTTATTGATTTTCGCTTTCATTTTTTAAGGCACACACATGTGTGACAACATTAGAAGAGCGAGCGAGAGAGTTAGTTAGAAAGCAAGCATGCTTTTATGTAAACATGACCGAATCAAAGGAACGACATGAATGAGAGCAACGCATTCCATAACGCAAAACAACGGCAGCTTCGCCAACATTGCAATGGGCGCATGCTGAACAAGTGGGAACGAATGAAAAAAAAAAAAACGAAAAGCAGAGGAATTGAAGTCGTGTCTCGTCACGACATGCCAGAAACATTCTTACAGACGACGCCGACGCTTTTTCTATATATGTGTGTGTGTGTGTGTGCGAATGTGGGTTGCCTAAGTAAGCGGGGTTGTATTGCGGCAAGTCTCTTTGCCTAATCCTGGCGCATTGCAAAAGCGCCTTTATTATGCCTTTTGCCATTGTTGTTGTTAGTGTTGTTGTTGTTGGCCGCTCGTTCAGCCAAATTACTTTGCTGCAGCGCACGATTTTCTACCAAAAAACTTTTATTTTTTCCGTGTTTATCGTTTTCATGACAAATATTTTTTGAACAAAGCACAGAACTAAGAAAGGAAGCAAGAAGCAGAAAGAAAATGAAACAACAAAAAAATATAATAATAATCAGCAGGAAAAACAAACGGCGCACACACGTAGCAAAATATTATGTCGGCAATAAGGAAAATATGAAAAACAACCGTTGCGGCAACGGCGGTGAAGACGGCGGCGGCATCGCCCACGTTGACGTGAATGTCCTTGTGTGTTTTAACGCCCCCTTCACCTACGCCCGGTAACTCAAACGCGTCGCTTTTAAAGCTAAAGTCTTTAAAAATAATCCTGTGACGATTTTTTTCCTTCTCCCGTTTACGCTTTGTGTTTATAGTTTTTTCTTATATTTTCCTCTATTTATTTAAATATGTACTTTATGCTTTGTCAACTTTCGTTAATGCGCACCGCAGGATTCGCCGCCATTTGCAAGGCTCGTTTTTCAGACTCATTCACTCATTTGTGCTGCGTTGCGTTTTCCATTTTTATAACTGACGCGGAAGTCATTTTCAACTCATTTTCGTCGCTTTTCGTTGTTTTTATGGAATGCCCAGTAGAACTATACTCCCCCCCTGGCTTCCAAAGGCGCAAAATTCGCTTAAACGACGCCAATTTCACTGTCGTCCTTTAAGCACCTCATTTTGTTGGCGTTGACCGTTTTTTTCCGCTGCTCATTTTGATATTCGTGCTAATTGTTGAGCCAAAAATGAGCAAATGGGATTTTGTGGATGCGAAAGGCGTTTTTAACGCGCGTCATGCTGTGACCCATTTAATAATTTACTCATGAACTTTGCTTCAGTAAAGAAAGGAACTTTGCAAATCCTGAGCTCTTAATTTTTAATAAACTTGCTGAAGAAGTGAGTTTAATTTTTTGAGTTATTCACTTGTAAATTGCTGTATTTAAGGAGCTGTTAAAAGGAGTCACAAATCTACGAGATTTTGATTTATAGCTCATCTGTTCGTTCCAGAGAAAATATCTTGGTTCTTTTTGTAGACAACTTCGCTATTAGAAGTTCAGAAGATCCCACCAAGAAAGTTGTGTACAATCTATTAAATTGCTTTTGGACAACTTGGATATTTATAAAACTTCATTTAAGGGAACTTCTACTGTACATGAGTAGTACTTTTAACTGTAAACTTGTAAATTTTTGAGTTCTTGATTAGAACATGTGCTTGAAACATGTTCAAATGAGCCAGAGAATTGAAAGTTCTGTCATCTGCTTATGGTGGCAATGACGTCATTAATACAAATAATCCTATCGTGAAACTCTGTCGTTGCAAGAACCCATAAGTCAAACCTCTTACTATATATCTTGTCGCCACAATATATCACTTAAAGTCAATAAATCATTTGTCAATGAGTGAGTATAACTTTTCACTAACGATCGCGATTGCAATCACGTTTCTATTCTCGTTTATTCACAAATCATTTGCTCGCTTATTTATTTAATAATGTCCAATGCTTTTGTTTGACGATATTTTAAGCTCATTAGTTCTATTTTTACACTTGTTTCTCTCTTTTTGCTTTGATTTTATTTATTAACTTTTTACTTCGCTTATAAATAATTATTATTCTGGTGATTGAGTCACGGTTGCCTTTTGTGGTCACTCATGTCTGAGCCTGACTTCTGTTTAGCGGTCATGAATCACCTGACGGTGAAACAACAACACTTTGGCTCAACGCTGAAGTTGACAAGTAGTGAGAGAAGATAAATTACGTGTGGAGATAAAACTTAAAAACAAGAATGTTATGATAAATTTGAAGTTATTCGTCAAGTAAAACGAAATGTTTGAGCACAAAAGGTAACAAAAGACAACGATAAATGTGAGATGGACAGACGGGCAAACAAACAAATAAGCAACAAGCGATCAGACGTGATAATAAGGATCTCTATCTGGATCGGGATCATGATGTCTTTGTGTGCGTTGAGTTTCAACACGTTGTCTGCATTTGTCTCACATTTTGTGAATGTGTGAATTATGTTTTTAAGCATTTTCTACTGTAGATACATGTTGTTTTTATACCCATCCAAAAAGAGCATATTTACTTTGTCATGAAGTTTGCAACGCAAAGAAGCAGACAAACTACTCTTAGAGTTTAAAGCATATCGAAACAATTGAAACGCAGAAATTCTTCAGATATGTCCAGGCATTGTCTCAGAATTATATCGATCGGACTACTATAGCATATGGCGCTCATAGGAACGATCGGTCAAAATAAGGTTTTTGTTAGGAAACCTTTTTTGTTCTTGAATATAAACAAATCAAATGTGTTTTGATTAATGCCTGGTTGTAGTTCAAAGTTGTAAGATAATCGGACATAAGGGCATGGCACCGCCGATAAAAAAAGGCTTTTCCAATAAGAATAATTGAGAAAACACTTGCAAGAGTATACAAGTTTCGGCAATGCCGAAAATAGCGTTTTTTTTTGTTTTTTTTTAATGTTCTGTTCTGTTTTGTTTTCTGTTTCACGCGCGTATCTTGTATCTTGAACACAGTCGGTTTGTCGCGTCTTATCAGCGCAAAATTCTTATTTCAGACGCCGTCAAGTTGAGTTCAACGAAGTATTTTTTTTTTAACTTTGTTCAACTAAAAATAAAAAAGAAGGAGTGAAAAAGAAATATGAAAACAACTTTTTTTTATGATGAACTTGTCGGCGATTGTTGTTGCACACTGGCACACGCAGATACTTAAAGTTCTTGCCCCTGTACATGTATGTTTATGCATGTGCATGTGTGTGTGTGTGTTTTATCAGTAACTGTGAAAATTTTTAAGTGAGAAACAGCCAAGCAAGCAAAAGTAAATAAATACATAATAAACTATTTACTGATAAGGAACAAATTATGAACATTTCCGTGTGACTGTATGTATGTGTGTGTATGTGTATGTGTGAGCGTACACAGAGCAACCGACAAAACGGCTGAGCAAACATACTCAAAACGGTTGGTTGAGATACTTTGCAGCGTGCTTGCTTGACTATAGTTGAATAAAAAAAAGTAGCTGACGCATACAAGCAAACTTACATACCAACAATGACAACATCAACTTTGCTCCCGCTCGCTCACAAGCACACGCACATAGGCCACGCACTCATACACACACACACTCACACACACAAGTACTCATGCTCACATATACTTTTTTATAATATTTCCCTTCTTCATACGTTTGTGCGCTCTTATAGTTTTCGCCTTTTTCTCTCGCTCTCTCGCTCTGTCACTCTTTCTCTCGTGCGCTACAGCACTCATACAATTCTCACAATTGTTGTTGCTTGTTTCGTTATGTGATTTTATTTCGCTTTAATTGTTTTTCGTTTTCGGTCTTTCAGTTTTTTTTTAGTTGGAATTTGATTTAAACGAATCACTCTCAGCTTAGCTCAGTTCTCAGCGCAGCGCAGTTCGGTACGTTCGATCGTGCGCTATTTTCATTCAGTCATATTTCAAATACAAACTGTTTGTCGCTTTTATATTTAATACGAAAAAATAAAAATAAAAACGAAATTTTTACGGAATACGCGCGTTTCGCCAACAACAACAACATCAACAAATTGTGAGTCTCCAAACTGAAAAGAAGATAGCATGCAAAGAAAAAAAAAAACGTGTTGAAATTTGGTGTCATAAAGCATACAAAACCCAACAAATTTACAACAAACTTATGCATAAATAAATAAATTATTTAATAACATTTGGAAGACAACAAAATGATTTGAAATTTATGTCTTCGCATTGGCCTGCATTTCAAAACGATTGCTAAACTTCGATTCGCTACGTTTTGTTTTGTAATCATTTGTAATTTGTTAAATATAAAAACCAATAACAAAAAACAAAAGAAGAAACGAAAAGTATAAAGAAATAAACTATAAACTTTATAAAAGACCTCAAAAGCTTTGATAAGATTGCAAACTACTTTAAGAGGGGTTTATGTGTTTGTATGTACAATGCTTGACATTTGTTCAAAGCGATGTGACAAGTTATATTGATACAGTAGAGTTTCGTTAAAACAGACACTCAATAATATGGAATTCGTTTATCTGGACATTCCTTAATTCGGACGCACGATAATCTCCAAAATTTTGGATAATTCTTCTGATTTTAAGTTAAATAAATTCGATATTTTGAACAATCAATAATCTGAATTACACAATAATCCCAACGTTCCAGCGATTCGGACATTGTATTATAAGTTCTTCCTATTTAAAGTTAAATAAATTCGATATTTTGGATATTCAATACTTAGAAAACTAGTCAATCCTCAATAATCCCAAAGTTCCTGTGATATAAAGTTAAATACGTTGTACATAATTATATAAAAAAGACACGAACAATTCATTAGTCCAATAATTCGGAGATCCAATAAACCACGCTTTGTACACTGTTCGATGTAAAATTTATTGCAAAATTCATCCGTTTTGACTTTTTGAAACTTTTCTTTAAAATCTGCAATGTGTGATTTCGATGTTTTCATTACACTTTTAGAAGACTTTTGTGATAATATCTTTTTTTGTACACTGACATTTGTAAGTGATATGTAAATTTGCCTTAATTGAACTTTCTTTTAAATGCGTTTCACTAAATTTTGTATAAATATTCAATTCAATTCGCATAATTAAAATTGAACACATAAATTTGTCGTTCACATTTTTCTGCGGGTTGTCGAACGGTACGGCAAGGAAAAATACCTCCTCCCAGACCAGTCATGCAAATTATACGCGTGCGGCCCTCATTTCATGCCCTTTCCATTGCCTGAATTTTCATTTATTATTATTGTAACAATTTTCTGGTTTTTAACATTTTTAATTTTTCCACGCAATTCAACTTCAAGTCGTGTCAAGTCAATTAAATGGGAAA
>JBAMBP010001639.1:0-12532 GCA_037044515.1 Phortica magna
CACACACACACACACACACACACACACACACACACACACACACACACACACACACACACACACACACACACACACACACACACACACACACACACACACACACACCCCCCCCCCCCCCCCCCCCCCCCCCCCCCCCCCCCCCCCCCCCCCCCCCCCCCCCCCCCCCCCCCCCCCCCCCCCCCCCCCCCCCCCCCCCCCCCCCCCCCCCCCCCCCCCCCCCCCCCCCCCCCCCCCCCCCCCCCCCCCCCCCCCCCCCCCCCCCCCCCCCCCCCCCCCCCCCCCCCCCCCCCCCCCCCCCCCCCCCCCCCCCCCCCCCCCCCCCCCCCCCCCCCCCCCCCCCCCCGGCCGCCGCCGCCGCCGCCGCCGCCGCCGCCGCCGCCGCCGCCGCCGCCGCCGCCGCCGCCGCCGCCGCCGCCGCCGCCGCCGCCGCCGCCGCCGCCGCCGCCGCCGCCGCCGCCGCCGCCGCCGCCGCCGCCGCCGCCGCCGCCGCCGCCGCCGCCGCCGCTCCAGCGCGCCACAGCACTCACTCACTCTCACTCACTGCCATTACCATTACTATTACTATTATGTAGTATTATTATTATCCACGTGTTGAGAAGAGCCATAGCCAGAGCTGCTATGAATGTTGTTGTGATGATTGTTGCTGCTGAGTGCGCCCCCCGCAGCGCCGCTACCGCAGGACAGACGCGATGACGCCCTCCCCGCCGCCCCCGGAGACCCTCCCCCGCGCTGCTCATCATTTCCTTCTGCTCCTGCTGTTGTTGATCCTGATGTTAGTGTTGATGTTGTTGTAGCACCAGCAGTAGCAGCACCCAAAGAAGAAGAGAGAAGAAGAAGATGAAGGTGGTGGTGGGGCAGTGAAGTGCAGACAGGCGACCGCATACGACGGCGGCAGCGGCACCTCGCACCCCACCAGCTGACGCCCGCGGAAAGTGTTGTAATACACCGTGGACTGGCTGTCGTGTGCTGTCCCTTGCTGTTGTTGTTGCTGTTGCTGTTGTTGCTGTGCCGGCGGGACTTGGTAGTGATGGCTGACGATAGCATTCGGGTCGCGCAGGCTTGTGTGGCCAATGGGCTGCGAGCTGATGGTGGCGGTGAAGTTACTGCTAATGTCGGTGGCTCCCCGGAAGGCGACCTTGGCCGGGATGGAGTGTATCGCTGTGGAGCTCATCCTCTCTTTATACTTGTATGTGTATGTGTGTATGTGTGTGTATGTGTGTATGTGTGTATGTGTATCTGTGCACGGTTTCTGATGTAGAATCTATAACTAGAGAAGGGAAAGGAAAAAGAAAAGTGGAAAAAAATCGGTGAAATATCATTTAAACGAAGAAATGGGCGCGCAACAGAAAAAAAAACTTTTCAAAATATTCCTTGAAGGAACAATGAAAAGGCAACACTAATGGGAGCAATAACAACATATTCGGTGGTGCATGATTGTCAACGGTCAAAAGTCTTTTTGTTTGTTTGTTTTTTATACTGTTTCTGAACAGAATAACTCGAAACACGCAATGCAGATATTGTAGAGAGGGGGGAGGGAAAGTAAAGGAAAAGAAAAGAAAAGGTGATACACACGTGCACACAATATAGTCTCTCTTCCTTCTCTCTTCTTCTCTTTCTCCCCTCTTCTTAACACTACTGACGCCGTTCATACATCTCCTTGGCAGGAAACGGCAGCGGCGCCCTATTATACCGATGGTACGGCACCGAGTCATACCCGGCGTAGCCGTCGTCCGACTTGCCGGCGATCTTCACCATCTGCCCCGGGTACATGCGCAGCAGGCCCCAGGCGTGCCGCGTGAACATGTGCTGCAGATAGTACTCCTGGTACTGGATGCGCCGGTACCACGTCGTGAGCTGCGCGCTGCGGGCCTTCTTGTAGCCCGTCGTGTCGCCCACGCGCGGCGCAGGGCGGCACATGTGGAAGCGCTTGAGGTCGTTCTGGATGACGGCGGTGCGGCGCAGCGGCAGCTGGTCGATGCCCATGGTGAAGTAGAGAAGCTTGTGCTTGACCAGACGCTCCGGGTCGGACCAGTAGCGGGGCCCTGTGCGTATCACGGAGATGGGCGCGGTGGCTACCGAGCTGCGTCAGATAGGTGTTGCGGGCCAGGGGGCTGGTGCGCAGCATGCTGTACTAGGGCCGTGTATATGTATGTGTATGTGTGTTTATGGCTCTTTACTTCTTCTGTGGGGTAGTAATAAGAGGAATAGAGGAGAGAGGAGAGGGAGGGAGGGGGGAAAGGGATGACAGTATGTAATCTTATATCTTTTGTTCTCCTGTTCTGAAAGAAGAACAACTCAAGCCGCACAGATTTACCCTCCTGATCATGTAGGGAAAAATTTATCACATAAAAACATAACGTTGCGACGCTAAATATGGATAAATTCATTTTTTTTTCAAAATCACATTTTTGTTTTTGTTCTATTCGCGTGAGACCGTGCATGGAACTCATCTATCAATGTGTCTGTGTGTTGAAGCAAGAGAGGGAAATAGAGAAAGGGAGAGATGAGAGTAGGGAAACCCGTTTCACTCCGGTTCAGAGTTGTCGTTATCGTTCTTGTCGTCGTCGTCGTCTCCGCTCTCCTCCTCCTCATCAGCCTCATCACCACTACTACTACCAGCACTACTGTCACTGCTGTCCCTCTTACGCTTCGTCCGCAAACTGGCAAGGAACCGCAGCCGCTTGGCCACAGCGCGCGTCCCGCACAGATTCTCGCCCAGAATGCCGCGCAGCCTCTCCACGTCAGTGCGCCGCACACCGTGCAACTCCTTGCCGGCGGCGGCGCTGAGGTCCAGCGGCCGGCGCGCGGCCACCACGGGGTGCATGGCTGGGATGAAGAAGTCCCACCGCGCGCTGCCCGCCGCTCCTGCCAGTGCTGATGCTGCTGCTGTTGTTGTTGTTACAGATGTAGGACTGACGGTGACGCCACCACCTCTCTGAGCGGTGTTCGTGCGTCGTCATTGTCATCGACATTCTCCCTCTTCACTACACCACCACTGCTAGTAGTAGTGTTGCCAGTGTTGCCAGGACCCGCGAGGCCCGCACTCAGCGCCTGCCGTGTCGTCCCCGGCTGCGGCTTGCGCGGCAGCGACGGGTGCAGAATCATAGCGGCCCCCGCGGCGCCCTCCACCGTCTCATAGCGCGGCCTGCGGCGGCAGCGGGCGTGGCGCCCCCAACAGCTCGCGCAGCTGCGTCGCCGGCAGCGTGGCCCACACAGCGGCCTCCACGGGCGACACGGCGTCCCGCGCGGCGGCGGCGGCGGCGGCGACAGCGGGGGAGACGCGCCCCCGGCGGCCTGGCACCGCCCCCGTCACCTCTGACCCTGCTGCTCCTCTCTCCTCCTCCTGTTGATGTGGTGGTGTTAGTGTTAGTGTTAGTGTTAGCTCCAGACCCGGCAGCCTTGCTGGCGGCCAGACGCTCCTCGCGCAGCTGCGCCCGCTGCCGCACCGCCGCGAGCCCCGCCTTGCGCCACGCCAGCAGCGCGCCGTCGCCGCGGTCGTCGTCGGCCGCCGCCTCGCGCTCTGCCATGGCCTTGAGCGCGCCATAGTGCAGCGCGGTGAAGTCGACGCGCGGGTCGCTCTCGAATAGCGCCGCCATGTACCGTGTGGGCAGCAGCGGCGGGCACAGCTCCACCGCCCGCAGCGGCACCGCCTCTGCACTAGTATTACTATTAGTAGTACGATAGTAGTATGTAGAGAACAGCAGCAGCAGCACCACCACTAGTGCCTCCTTGTTGTTGTTGCTGTTCTTGTTTCCCTGCTGCCGCTAATGCTGCTGCTAATGATGCTGCTGTCTTCTGCTTTCCTTTGGCGAGGTTGTTGTTGTTGTTGTTCTTGTTCTTGACTGCTGCCAACATCGCCGCCAGCGCTAGTAGTGCCCTCAGCTCCGGCGCCTTCTCCAGTCACTTGCTGCCAGAGAGATACGCCTTCTGCGGATGTCTCTGTTGTCTTGTTGTTGTTGTTGTTGTTGTGATGATGATGACGCTAAAGGAGAAGAAGATGCGGCGGTGCTGTCTGCCGGCACTCCTGCCGCCTCCGTGACGTGAACCTTCTTGGGGCGACCTCGCTTCGGGGGCATCTAAGTGTGTGTGTTCCCCTTACTGATATCTGTGCCTTGATGGACGGAAAGGAAAAAAATAATAGAGGAAAGAAAAAGAGAGTAACTGAAGAGACTGTTTTGCAACTACGTCCTGCAGCAATTTCAGTAAAGAGAGGGGAAAACCCCAGAAAAAATTCCTTTGGTAGAGAATACTCGAACAGTAAAGAAGCATCGCTATATATTCTCTTCCTTTCAAATAAAGTAGCGATAATGCAGAAACGCAACTTATCAGAACCATGTAGGATAAAAAATGTGTTGTTTTTTTTTTCGAATGGTCAATTCTTAGTTCTTACAAGCACATAATAACACAACAAAAAGCGGGGCGACGGTAAAGCAAAAAAACACGTCTTCCCCACTGTTGTTTGACGGGCAGAAACAGAAACAGTAGAGATGAGAGAGAGAGATGTTTTCTAAAAAAAGAAAAACATCAAGAGTCTCTCAGAGAGTCTCCCAACACTCACCCGTTTCAGCTGCCTCAGAGCTGCGGCGCGTGGTGGTGCGCGGCAGCCCTAGTAGCGGGCACGCGGCTGATGCCCGGCGGCCCCAGCAGCAGCACCCGCAGGCCTGCGCTGCTTGCGGTAGCGCGCCTCGAAGAGCTGCCAGCACTGCACGAGAATGCCGATGAGCGCGAGCCACGCGACGGCCTTGCGCGAGGTGAAGACCAGCACGCCCAGGTTGACGGCAATGGCGAAGATGGGGAAGCGGCGGTCGCGGCGCGCGGCGGCGGGCGGGGCGGCGGCGGGCAGGCTCGCGTCGCTCCACACGTCGGTCAGCGCGCCGAGCACCGCGGGCGACACAAAGAGCACCTGCGCCAGGGCGACGCCCGCCTTGGAGATGCGGTCCGGCCAAAAGTGCGCCGAGGTCCACCCCATGTACACGGCGCTCGCCGCCAGCAGCGCGGAGGCGGTGGCCACCACGGGGAAGTAGCGGAAGTCGCGCTTGTGCAGGCACGTGAAGCTGACGCCGTCGTCGACGAGCAGCAGCAGCAGCACCGAGAGCACCGCGACCCACCGCGGCTCGTTGTCGTTGCACCAGAAGTTGAGCTGCGTCAGCGTCAGGAACGCGAGCCCCACGCAGTAGTTGCACACGAGCGCCAGCGCGTCCGAGGCGGCGGCGCTGAGCGGCGTGCAGTCGGGCAGCAGCGGGCGCCCGGCGATGCGGCAGCGCAGCACAATGGCGGTGAAGAGGCTCGTGGCCGAGAAGGCGGCGAGCACGTGCACGCGCATCTGCTCACGGACCGCCCACAGCACCGCCGTCTTGTCCCCCACGTGCGCCTCGATGTCGGCGCGGCCCACCGCCAAGAACGCCAGCACGACGGCCGCCACCGAGGCGCCGTAGAGCACCCAGCACACCATGGGCGTCAGGTCCGCGTAGTGGCCCGCCTCGAGCAGCGACAGCGTGAAGAAGAAGGCGAGCGAGAGCGTCACCACAATCGGCACCGTCGGGACCGGCAGCGCGCTGGTGGTGAGCCCGAAGCCGAGCAGCAGCCCTGTCAGCGCCCACAGCAGCACGCGCGCGGCTACAGGGGCGCGGCGCACGGGCAGCACGCGGCCGCAGGCCAGCAGCAGAATCCCCGAGAAGCAGGCGTGGCGGGAGAGGTGCAAAAACGGCATCGTGACCGCGTCCGACTCCCCGGCCACGGCACCGCCGCCGTCCGCCGCCAGCGCGCGGGTCGGCTGCACCGCCAGCAGCAGCACGCCGAGCGCCGTCACCGGCTGTGCGATGCGCAGCAGAGCGCGCACGTCGGTGGGGTAGCGGTCGCGCTGGGAGTAGAGCAGCGGCAGCGCGAAGAGGCCAAAGGCCACGCAGCACGTGCCCGGGGCGATGTGCCACACCTCGTCGCTGTTGACGTAGCTGCGCGTCAGCAGCTCGTACACCGCGCGCTGCGCCGTGCGTACCGTGATGACCGCAGCGACGGCGGACACCACCACGTAGGCCGCGAGCAGCCGGCCCCCGATGCGCCACGGCCGCAGCCCCTTCTGTCCTTCAATGGTGAAGATGCCTGCCAGATAGAAGAGCCCGACAAAGACCCACCACCCGCCAATCACCTCAATCTCCGGAAACGCGAGGTCGGCGCTGTAGTAGGCCACGGCGAGCTCAATCACAAAGCCGCTGAGCTTCGCCAGATACGCGGCGGACACCAACGAGGCGGCGCTGACGCTAAGAATGCCGTTCTTGTACATGCGGTAGGCGGCGAGTACGCCCGCGCAGGACGTGGCCACGACGAGCCCCGCGGGGTAGACGTTGTCCTCGCGCTGCGAGTACAGAATGTGCTCGATCCACGTCACCTGCAGCGCGTGGAGAAACATCACGACAATCAGACCCGACTTGTTGATGGCGAAGGAGAAGTAAAAGGCGATGCAGCCGAGCATGTAGCACCACAGCACGCTGCCGCTGAGGACAGCCGTGGAGATGGTGTGCTCCTCGCCAATGACGTTGAGCTCCATGACGATAAACGAGAAGGTGCGGTACATCCACCAGAGCAGCATCAGCGTCGAGAACACCATGAAGGTGATGAACGGGCTGCCGTTGCTGCGGTCGAGGAGGTAGAAGTTGAAGGACAGAACGCTCACAATGGCGGGCAGGTAGAAGACGCCCGGGCAGCTCGTCAGCACGCAGAAGATGACGGTCACGCACATGGCGCCCAGCATCACGGGCACGCGCTTCCTGAAGGCCTTTTCCTGCTTCTTCTGGACCTGCAGCATCGTGAGCTCGTTTTCGCGGCGAGTGCGGCGCGCGGCGGTGGCCGGTTTAGTTGCCGCCGCGGCGGCACTCGCGCCCCCGCTCTCGACGTACTCCTTGTTGTCGTCGTCAAGCAAGATCTTGATGCGGATACCGACAAAGATGGTGATGTACATGCCCAGCAGCAGCAGGTAGAGGTTCCCGGGGAAGTTGAGGCCGCTGAGCGCGTAGGCGTAACGCGAGCTGATGATGCGGTAGGCGACCCAGTGCACGCCCAGCATGAGCACAAAGGCAAGTGTGAAGTTGCGGTAGAGGGCCGACGGCGGTTGCCAGCCCGAACGGGTCGTACTCTAGCTGCTGTAGCAGATTGTCTTCCTCCGAGGCGGCGCCGCCGTCCGACAGCGACGCGGGCGGCGCGAGGAACCAAATGGAGGTCTGCGGGAAGACGCAGAGGTACGCCACGGAGGCGAAGAAGATGCCCAGCGTGTTGAAGATGTTCGCCAGCACGGCGTCGCCCCAGTTGCTCTGGAACGCGTTGTACAGCAGCGGCGGCAGGAACAGCAGCAGCAGCGTGAAGAGGACCGCCTCGGGGCGCTCGTTGAGCTGTTGCGGCCGCAGCTCCGCGTCGTCGTCGTCGCCGCCGTCCGGCGGTGGGTCCCGCTGCTGCGCGTGGGGCGCTCCGCCTCGCGCTGCTGCTCCGCGACGCTCTTACCAGCAGCACCAGCGGCAGCAGTCGCGCCTTCCTCCTCCGCGGGAGCCGGCGCCGCCGGGCGCGGCACGCGGAGCGACAGGAAGCTGCTCTCCAGGGGCCCGTAGAAGTAGTGGTGTGTGGCGCACATGACCACCAGAAACGCCGCGGGCGCGTTGCGGCTGCCGGTGAGGGCCGTGGTCGTCGCGAGCAGCGAGGGCAGCGCGAAGAGCGGCGTCGCGCCGAGGGCGAGGCGCTCGAGCAGGCACAGCGTCTGCGGCGACACGCTGTGCAGCCACTGGAAGTGCAGCAGCGCGGCGACGGCGGCCATGGTCAGCACGCCGCACAGGCTCAGTATGAGCAGCAGCGGGCCCAGCGTGCTGGTCGCCGCGTGCGAGTTGCTCAGCAGCAGCGCCGCCGTGAAGAAGCGCGACGGTGCCGATGCAGCCGCTGATGGCGCCGCGGTGGTAGCCGAGATAGTCCGCGGCGTAGGTGAGCACCGCCCCAGCAGCAGCACCACCAGCGCGAAGCGCGACAGCAGCGGGATGATGCCAAAGAGCGTGACGAGGTGCAGGATGCACAGCCGCACGCGGTAGCGCGGGGTGGCGCCCACCGTGAAGACGGCCTGCACGCGGCGCCGCTGCCGCCCCGCCTCGGCCTCGCGCTGCAGGCGCCGCTGCCGCAGCAGGCGCGCCGCCACCGCCTCGGACGGCTCCAGAGAGCCCAGCTCCTCCTCGTGGTAGTTGTCCTCCGCGGCGCCGCGCTGCCGCATGCCGGCGCCGCTCGCCAGCAGCGCAGCGGTCTCGGCGGCCTCGTCGGCGAGCTGCTCGCGCGTGGGCTGGATCACGGGGCGCACGCCGGGGCTGACGTTGGTGTAGGTGACGCCCGTGTTGGGGTCCGTGAAGCGCCCTTTTGCTCAGCGGCAGAGGGCGCCGTGTCGGGACTAACATACTGCTGCTGCTGCTGTGTTGTTGTTGTTGTTGATGTTGTGGGGGCATCGGGTAAGCAGCGCCGGGAGCCACAGCGCCTGTGGGGGGCAGGCCGGTGTCGGTGCGCGCCGGAGTCGAGAGGTACGGCGATGTGGTCGCCGCCGAGGACGACGCCCCAGTGTACTGCTGCTGCTGCTGCTGTGGCGGCTGGTACTGCGGAGGTTGCCAGGGCGCCGCGGGCTGGCCCCCGCTGCCGCCGCCGCTATACGCGTAGTACGGGTTGCTATGAGGGGCCCGGCGGCGGCTTGCGCGGAGGGCTGGAGCCACCGCCAGCGCGGCGGCGGGGCGACGGGCGTGGGGGACGTGCCGGAGTAGGGCGACTGGAAGAGGGGGTAGGAGGGGGTGTAGGGGCCCGCCGGCACCTGGCCCGCCACAGGGGTCTGCTGCCCGTAGGGGTTACTGTGGGACATGTCTCGGCACCACCGATTTATTATATATATATAAAGAAAAGAAAAAACGGAGAAAAATCAATCTAGGTTTTTGCGAGTTCCTGTGGAGGGAAAAGGTTAGTGGGAGAAGAGGAAGATGGTTAAGAGGTAACAGTCCTAAGTGGGAAGAAGCGTCACGCAAGCAAGCTAAGGCAAGTTAAACCCGATATAACTCCGCATCTGACACTGAAAATGAAAGAATAGTATGTTGTTGTTGTTGTTGTTTTTTGTCGTTGTTGCTAGTGTACATGGATAGAAGGAAACAGATTTCCTCAGCAAAAAAAAAACAAACAAAAGGAGGTGGAAAACGGAGAGAGAAGCGGAGGAGTACCAAAGTGGCAGAAGAACAGAAGCAGATGAAGAAGGAGGCAAGAGAAGCAGGTGCGCGACATCACGAAGAGTCCAGACACAACTTCTGCTCCGCGCGCGCGATGCGAATCTCCTCGTCGACGAGGAACTTAATCTTGGCGCGGCACAGCTCCCGTGCATCTCCCTGTCCGCGTCTGCCTGCTCCAGCGCGCCGCGCCGTGATGCTCTCCACCTGCTGCGGCCGCTCGCACACGGCGCTGATCGTCTCCGCGACCACCACAGGGTCCGGCGGCGGCGCGACCGCCTCGACGGCGCCGAGCTCCTTGCTGTAGGCGGCCACGTCGTGCCGCGCGAGCTGGTTCTGGCTGCGCGTGTGCGCCGCCTGCAGCTCCCGCAGCGCGAGCGCCTCGGAGCGCATCGTGGCCAGCTGCGCCGCCGCCGTCTCCTCCAGCACGCGGATGCGCTCCGCCTCGGGGATGTCGCAGTCGTCGTCCGACTCCTCCTCGAGCGCGCCGCTCGGCGCTGGCGCCGGTCCCGGGGCGCAGCGGGTCGTCGTCGCCCGCCGCGGCACCCATCTGCGCGTCGGCAGCCTTGTCGCCCTTGCGGTGGCGGCGCCCGCCGCCCCTGCCGCCGCTCTCCCCCGCGCCCTCCGCCTCCGCGCCGCCGCCGCCGCCGACCGAGTGCCGCAGCCCGCCGCCGCCCTTGCGCCCGCTCGGCAGCGACGGCGACGCCATCTGCAGGTGCGGAACAAAGTTGGCGCCCGTCGCGCCGCTCCCCATCACCGCGTCGCGCCGCTGCCGCTCCGTCTCCGCGCCAAACGGGTCGGCGGAGTAGGCGCGCTCCAGCTCCGCCACCGCGCCCGAGGCGTCCACGGGCACCCCCAGCCACGGCAGCACGTCGCCCCGCAGGCAGATGCGGTACACCTTCTCGGGGGACATGCCCTGCAGCCCGCGCACGTCGCCGTAGTCGCGGGCGGGCGGCAGCGCGCACCCCGGGGCGGGGTTCGGTCTGTAGTCCATGGTTGGGGCGACGGGCAGCGGCACAAAGGTGGGGTCGTCGGCCTCGGTCGGCGCGGGGCCCGCACCTGCGGCTGTCTGCCCCTGCGACTGGGAGGGCGTGCGTCCTAGGATGGCTATGATGCCCCCCGCCCCGCGGGGGCGGGCGAGGTGCTCCCGCTGGCCTGCTGCTGGCGACGTCCGCGACCCATACTGTCTGTATCTCTGTATATATGTAGCTGTGTATGTATTATGAGAGGAGCTCAACTACCAAGATGAATGTGTGGTGCAGTCCTTCGACAGTGTTCCTGCTATTTCCGAAGAGACTTGTTGTCCTTTTTTTTTGAGAAATGGAATAAAAGATCGAAAAGGTTTGTTCAGGTAAAGTGTAGAATGAAAAATTGGCATTGTATTTCTCAGCACATTATTATTTTGTGTTGAGATTGCGAGACTACATGTGGTCGACAAACACTCAAGGGCCCAGGGAATCAAAGACAGTAAAAAGAAAAAAGATATGATAAGCATAGTATCACTGAACATCCCTCTCAGGATAGAAGCAACATCTGTGGTGGGTGGAAATTATTTATGTAAGTTAAACGCGAATAGGTTAATGATGACAGAACAAGGACAGAGAGAGACCGAAAGAGAAAGTTAAGAGGAATGCACACTCGTCTCTTCTCCGTCACCATGAGAGGAAGAAAAGAGAGAAAAATATTAATAGCATCGTCGTAATGTTCACTGGCAAGAGAAGATTGGAGAATAGCGAAGCAACAAAAGGAAGAGACAGCGCAAAGCCAGACAGTTGTCAAGCCCTTATGCCTCTGTGCGTTGCCGCTTAGCGGGCCGCGCCGCCGCCGCCGCGCCGTCCGCCCCCTCCGCCGGGCGCGCCGTCTTACGCTGGCGCCCAGCCCCGGGCCTCTTGCCCGCACCACCCTTCTTCCCCTTCCCGCCGCCGCCCTCCGCGCCGCCGGTGTGCTCCCCGCGCTCCTCGGCGTTGCGCTTCCGGGCGACGGCGCTGCGTATGTCGCGCTGCTTCTTGGCCTCCTTCATGCGCTCCAGCTTCTTCACGGCGTCCATGTTCTCAATCGCAAAGGACACCATCAGCCGCCGGCGGTCGCCGACCAGCGTGGGGTTGTTGTTGGTGGCGCGCAGCGCGTTGAGGGCAATGTTATGGTTGACAAACTCGAGAAAGCCGTAACCCTTCGAGACGCCCGCGGTGTCGCGCAGCAGCTTGACGCTCTTGATGGGCCCGTACTTGCCCCAGCGCCCCTTGTCCGTGTCCTCCTTGTGGTCCTTCAGATAGGCGCGCACGGGTGTCGTGAAGAGCCGCCGCACGTCGTTCTCGGTCAGCGTGCGCGGCAGGTTGCGCACGCTGATGCGCGTGGGACTGACAAAGTAGTTGCTGTTGCGCAGCTGCTGCTTGCGCGTCTCGTAGTCGTCCTCGATCATCTGCATGTACTTGGGGTGCAGGTCCTTGGCGGCGGGCGAGTCGCGCGTGATGAGACCCTCCTGTAGTAGGTAGAGGTGCCGCGGGTCGTCGGCGGCCGCCTTGGTGCGCTTCTTCTTCTTCACCTGCGAGCTCACCGCCTCCTGGGCGTCGGAGCGGGACAGGACGCGCAGCACGGTGAACTTCATGTCGCGCATCGTCAGAAACGGGTCGCGGGCGACGGTGGTGTCGGTGCGCAGCTTGTACGCCATGCGCTTCGCCTGGTGGTGCGACAGGCCCTCCGTCTTGGCGCGCATGTCCTGCCGGTCGAGCGCCGCCAGCTCGCGCGCGTTGCGCTGCGCCTCCTCGAAGATGGTGTCCGCGAGCTCGACGGTGTTGCAGTGCACAAAGGCGGTGCCGGCGAGCGCCTTGCTGAGGCGGTTGCGCACGAGCAGCACGCGGCCAATCTTCTGCCCAAAGTGCGTCTGGAAGAAGGTCGAGAGCTCCTCCTCGTCGGTGTCGAGCGGGAGCCCCTTGAGGAACAGCTGCGTCTCCAGCGGGTTGCGCTGGTTCAGGCGCTCCTGGCGGTCCTCGTCCACGTCGCTCTGCACCTCGTCGCCCTCCTCGCCCTCCGTCCCGGGGGCAGCGAAGCTGAAGCCGCCCTCCGCGCCCGGCTCCCCGCGCGCCCCGCCGGCGGCGCTCGTCTTCTTGCGCTTCTTGCTGGCGAGCGCCTCGCGGCTGTCCTTGTTCAGGTACACCTTGGCGGCGGCGGTGCGCCAGTCCGGCTTGCGCTTCTCGACCTTCTGGCGTATCTTCTTGCGGATGCGCTGCTGCGCCTTCTTTTTGCGCACCGACGACGGCGTCGCCTTGCGCTTCACGGAGCCCTTTGCCATGCTCGGCGCACAGGCGTCTAAGAAA
>JBAMBP010001641.1:0-15726 GCA_037044515.1 Phortica magna
TTAGCACGACGCCCTTTAATGTAGTTTAGATTTAATTCCTATGGTTTTTTGCTTTTTTTTACATTATTTCGATTGAATGTTTTGCATTTGGTTTCGTCATCGTGTTTGCCGATGTCTCGGCAACGTCATCATCGCTGTCGCTTTCATTGTTGTTATTGTGGTTTTTTTTTTCTGTTTTGTGCAAATTTGATTTCAATTGTTAGTTCAACTCTTGATTCTTGTATTGCTAATCGTTTTATTAAAAGTTTTCCTCGTTATAATTAATGAATAAGAATAAGATTTAAATGAGAGAACACAAAAACCAAAAGCTGTTAAACAAAAAGTTTGTAAGCATGTTTTATCATAAAAGCTTAAAAGGAAAATATATTGACTGAATTTTTATATATATTTTGCTCTAAACTTTTTACACATTCAAACTGAATAAAAAGTAAATTAAAAAAAACTGAGTCCATATTTGCATCGCATGGTATGGCATTTCTAGGCAGCACAAAAATACGCTCCGCTCTGTTTAAAAATAACATATGTAAAACTTATCATCATGTTTATTTAATTGAACTTTGATATTTCTTACAATTGTTTAACAACTTGTTTGTAGCATGGAACCCATGGACCACTTATAATATTAATAATAAATTCAAAAAAATAAATGTATATCTGATTAATTGGCGTATTTAGGTTGGACAGTTCATCAACGAAGCGTCTGAGTGAGAACAATTGACACCCTGTTTTGGTTTGGTTGGCGATTTACATTATTTTTATTGCCATGATTTTGCCAACCAAGTGTGCTTAGAAAGCATTGTCAATCATAACTTTATTAATTGGCGATTCGACTTGTTGCTTTAGAATTTCAGTTGACATACTTGACATGCGATTTCTCGTTTTGTCTCTTCTTGGATTGCATATGTAAAATTACTATTAAGAGCAGAATTATTAAGTTAATTGAGAATTTTTGATTATTAAAAAATATTATTATTGATTTTGTATTTTTTTTTGTCTATAGGAATCACGTGATACAAATAACAGTCCGCAAAGAAGATTACGACGCACACCGAAATTGACTGACGAGGCAACGCAACCGGCGATCATCATCAATGTCAGCAGCAACAAGAATACAAACGCGCGTTTGGATAATATTGAAGCACCGGATGTTGTTAAGGCTTCGAGCAACGTGTTGTCAACAGTAGAAACGCCAGCAGCGACAACAGTGACAACAGTGACAACAATGACAACAACGACAACAACGATTGTAGCAAAGCGTGGACGTGGACGTGCAAAGAAACTGCAAACGGGCCAAGAGACACAAGTCGCCGAGTCAAACAAGTCTGAAACGACGTCGCCTGAAAGCGCCACCGCCAACACGCAGGTTCCGTCCTTGGCAAAGCCCGCGGCCGCAGGCGTAGTGTATGAACGTAAAGGCGGCCGCAAGCGCCGCCAGCCAGATGACGAAATCGCTGTTAGTGGCGCGATGCATTTGGCAAGCGCGACCGCTGGCTTAACGCTTAAAGTGGAGGAGGAAACGGATGAGCCGCCGCCAGCAAATGTTAACAGCGATGCAAAGAAGATGCGCCGTAGTGTGCGTCTGGAAAACCGTATGGATGGCTTCAAGACTCTGGTATGCACAATCTTACAAACCAATAGATATTACAAACACAAAGACAAACACGTGCACTCACACTTTAAGATCTTAACTTATTATCTTGCGCCAGCATTTTGCCAGGCCAACTAGCGAGCGGGCGAGCGAAGGCTGATTGAGCGTATCTAGTCGCTTGATAAGAGGCTCACTGATTTGTTACCAAATCTATACACAAATGTCAACGAAACGAGATAATTTTGACAATTGTTCTGTTCGAACCATTTTGTGTTGCGTTGTGTTTTATTTGTCTATTTTAATCAAAAATCAATTTCATGGATAATGAATTTTTATGTCTTTCTTCTTTAGGATGGCGTATCATTGGACGAGATCAAAACGGAGACATCGATGTCAAGCTTTGGTACTTACGTAGTGCAACATTCAACAGATGTGCCGGGCGCCGTTAGTGGCAACATCGCTGCTGCTACAGCAAGTGTCCAGACGTTAGAGAAGACGCCGCCAAAAAGACGTGGTCGCAAGGCAAAGATACCGCCAACAACGACAATGCAAACGACAAGGGTGACACCGAATCAAGTGAACTACAGCAACAACACGTTTAAAGTTGAAGATCAGCAGCAGCAGTCACCGAGCGCAGCTACCAACAGCGGCACGGCCAATTGTGCAACGACGAATGGCACAAAGCGTGCATCAACGGTCACCGAGCACGTGCAGCTGCCGAAGCGTTCGAAGCGTCGCATTAAGCCGACTCAGAAGATCCTTGAAAACGATGACTTGCGCTGCGAATTCGAGACAAAACATATTGAGCGCATGACAGCGCAAAATTGGGAGGCTGGCGTCAATGATGCACATTTCGAGACGCCATCACATCAATATGTAACCTCCAGCTCGTCGGCGTCCCGACAAAAAAGTGATAAATCGGATTGCAGTTGGTCCGACATTGCCACGAATTTGCAGCATCCGACAGGCACGAGTGCCATAAAGAAGAAGTTGTTCTCGAAAACGGAACGTGATATTGAAAACTCAGGCGCGGCACTTGAGGCGAAAAGCGCGCTGAAACCATGTCCAGATGTCGACAGATTCCTAAGTGAAATCAAAGCAGCGAAATTAAATCTGAATAAGTCGCCGGAGGACAAAAAGCTCAACAAGAAACAGCAACGCAAATTGGCAAAGCAAAAGGAGAAGCACTTCAAGCATCTTGGCTTGCGACGTAATAACAGCGAGGAGGCCAGTGACAATGAGAGCTCCAACAGCGACAATGAAGAGTTTGTGCCAACGACGCGTGTACAGGTGGGCAAGCCCAGTGTGACGTTACGTCTGCGAAATGCGACCAAAGACACCAGCAGCAGCAGCAGCAACTTGCAACAGCAGCCACAGCAGCAACAGCAACAACATCAGAACTTGTTAACCGTCAATAAAATTACACCGATCATTAAACTGCCACGCAAAAACGCGGCAATTGCACGCCACAAATATGTGGGACCAGAGCACACTGTTGCCGTTCCTACCGAACACATGTCGCTGGAAATACATCCCGGCCAGTTGGCCTCGCTGAACGCCACTGTTCTAACCATCGGCAACAACAGCAGCGGCGCTGGCAGCGTGAGCAGTGGTCGTGTCCCGCCCACCAAAGCAAACACTAAGAATATTAACAGCAACAATTATATTTGCCTATGTCAAAAGACATCGCAGTACTATGCCAGCAACACGCCGGATGCCTCCTTCTGCTGTGCCATCGACAACATTGACGATCAAAAAATCGGCTGTTGCAATCAGCTTACCGGTGAAGTGCTCAATCTGCTGCGTCCAAGTCAACGTGTCGGCTACATGATACTTTGCGACGAGCACAAAAAGCGCTTGCAGGCGCACAACTGCTGCGCCGGCTGTGGCATCTTTTGCACGCAGGTACGCAACCACCATCTCGAGACCAAATCTTTCATATTCCTTTTGTTCTAATTTAATTATTTGTTTTGGTTTTGTTGCAGGGCAAGTTTGTGCTCTGCAAACAACAGCACTTTTTCCATGCCGATTGTGCGCAAAAGTATATACTCAATAGTCCGTATGATCCACTGCAACCTATCACAAATTATTCTAGTCCGATACTGGTGCTAAAGTGTCCACATTGCGGCATTGATACACCCGAGCGCACCTCCACAGTCACAATGAAATGCCAAACTCTACCTGTTTTTTTACCTGCGCAGAAAACCAAAATGTAAGCTCATCAGCTCATCAGTAACAATGCCAGTTGCCAGTCGATTTATACTCATCTGCTTGATTGAAATTACAGCAAACCCGCCAAGCTATCACTGCCAGCGCAACTGGCAACCTCAACGACAAGAGTCCAGCTCAGCACGGGCTTCAGCGCCAACAGACGGCAAGTCAGTGTGACCGATACCGGAAGTGCAACGACGGCAGCGACGGGCGCTAGAACAAAGTCGAATACTATTAACTTTGAGCAACTCATACCCGAGTCAGTTATGAATGTTGTCGTGCGTGGCCGTGCCAACGTTGCGGGACGTTCCACATCCGATTTTACAACTCGCGACATGTACTATTCGGTTCAAAATGATGATCTCGAACGTGTTGCCGAAATACTTGGTAAGTGTGTGTGTGTGTGTGTGTGTGTACTCATCATTGTGAAGAGTTGATCAAATTTGTTATTTGAAAAATAGCCGCCGATTACGATGTCACAACGCGCATGCGTGAATTTCTAAATGGCACATGTCTGCATTTGGTGGCACATTCGGGGACGCTGCAAATGGCTTACCTGCTGCTCTGCCAAGGCGTTGTGTCACACGATTTTGTCAACATATTGGATAGCGAGCTGCGCACGGCCACAATGTGTGCGGTCATGGGCGACAAATGCGATATACTAAACTTGTTCATACAGTGCGGCGCCGATGTGGCAATTAAGGTGAGCTAAGCGTTAAAAATGTCTCGGCATATATTTAATTCAACAATGTGATTTTATTTAATCAGGGTCCGGATGGTAAAACGAGTCTGCATATCGCTGCCAAATTGGGGAATCTTGAAGCGACACAAATGATTGTTGACAGTTATCGCGTTACGCGTAACATAACAAAGTTTTTGAGCTTTATTAACGCTCAGGACGATGGCGGCTGGACTGCCATGGTCTGGGCAGCCGAACTGGGGCATACCGACATTGTGAGGTACGCTGGCGCAAGACTTGAAAGTTAAACGATTTTGAAGTTATTGTTGGTTTTGTTTTAGCCTTCTGCTCAATCATGATGCAGATCCGAACATATCCGACAATGATAACAATACTGTACTGCATTGGGCGACACTGCACAACGACGGCTTGGAAACAATAACGGTGCTATTGCAAGCTGGCGCCGACTGTAATGTCCAAAATGTCGAGGGCGATACACCGCTGTAAGTATTATGTCAATACAAAAAATTAATTAATTGGATTTTGTAAAGCATAATTTTGTTTTTGTACAGGCATATTGCGTGCCGGCATTCGATCACACGTCTATGCATTGCGCTTATAGCGAACGGCGCCGATCTAATGATTAAGAACAAGGCTCAGCAATTGCCCTATGATTGCATACCCAGCGAGGACTCCGAGTGCGGACGTACAGTCGGCTTTAATATGCAAATGCGTTCATTCCGTCCACTTGGTTTGCGTTCGCGTGTTGTCTGTGCCGATGCATCAAATGGCCGAGAGCTACGACCCATTCAAGTGTTCCGCAATGAACTTGTCATGAAAGAAACGGACGACGAGTCCGATGAGCTTATGTGGCCGGACTTTAAGTACATAACTAAATCGATTATACTCCAGAATTCAATACACATTGAGAACCGCGTCTCACAAATGCGCATCTGTTCTTGTATGGATGGGTGAGTTGAGTGTATATGTTGTGTATATGTTCTTTGCGCCTACAAGTCGATAATTTCGCACATACATTACAGCTGCAGTACCGATCAATGCCAATGCAATGGCGCCTCATCTCAAAACTGGTATACAGCCGAAGGTCGCTTAAATGCTGAGTTCAACTATGATGATCCGGCGGTTATCTTTGAGTGCAACGATGTTTGTGGCTGCAATAAGGTAAGTGCGAGATTGTTCTGTACTATTTTAATGAGTCACACGTATGTCATACATACTTAACTTCAGTTATCGTGTAAAAATCGTATTGTTCAGAATGGTGTGCGCATACCATTGCAAATTATGGAATGCGATGAGCCGTGTAAAGGTTGGGGTGTGCGTGCACTTGTGAACGTACCGAAAGGTTCGTTTGTGTCTATTTACACGGGTGAAATTCTAACGGAACTGGAAGCTGATCGCCGCACAGATGATAGCTATTATTTTGATCTCGGCGAAGGTCATTGCATCGATGCCAATTACTATGGGAACATCAGTCGTTTCTTTAACCATTCCTGTGAGCCAAATATCTTGCCGGTTCGCGTTTATTATGAGCACCAAGACTATCGTTTTCCCAAAATTGCATTTTTCGCCTGCCGTGACATCGATGCCGGCGAGGAAATTTGGTAAACAATTCAAGTCCTCTTTGTAAAATCATCGATTCGCTTATTAATTAATTTTGATTTCTTCAATTTACTGCAATTAGCTTTGATTACGGCGAAAAATTCTGGAATGCAGAACAGCGGAAATTCGGTTGCAAATGTCTATCACCCAGCTGTCGTTACACGATGGATGAGACAATACCAGAAAATATAATAGCTGCGGAGCAAATTAACGATATGAGAACCGAGAGCAACGACCTTCAGCAAAATCGTATTTCGAACAGCATAACAATATTCACAACTGCCAGCACAAATTGTACGAATGTTTTGGATGCAGCAGTGACAGCAGCAACAGCAGCAGCAGTATCGCCATGTTGTGATGCTCAGAGCTGTGTGGACAGTGTGGTAAAAAGTTAAATGCAACGAACTGCGTCTGTATTCTTGTAAGCGTACAATTTCTTTTCCCTCTATGATTTATCTTGTAAATTAGCTTCAATTTGCTGTTTCTCTCCTCTCCTCATCAGTATGTTATTTTTGAACCTTCACTCGTCCTTTCTCTTTTGCCATATTTCACTTCCTTTATTTTCGCTCGCATCTTTCAACATCTTTTCTGCTTATGCTCTCTTGTTTCTTGTGTTTATTCACAGAATGATGACGAGTATTAAATATCTTAATTAACAACACAAAGAGCAAATTCGAAATAGCTAAGCTCTAGGCTTACAAGGCAATAAGAAAAGCCACCATAACGTTTATTCATACAGCTATGTAATTAATCAACTATCAGTTTACTTGTCTGTCCAAAACACTGGTCTTAACAGAAAGTAACATTTATGTCTAGCAGCCACCGAAAAAGTAAATGTTCATCCTTGTAAATAAATATACACATATGTATGCTCACTATTCAGTATATGTCTTTAAAAGACAGAGTGAAAAAGACAGAGAAAGAGAGAACAATAGAGTAAGGTAGACGAATTAAGTTGTTTAAGGGGTTACGTCTACGAAAAAACGAGTGTTTCTTAATATTTTTTTTTAATTGAGATTTTATTAATTTTACGAAAGTAATAATACAACTTTATTACGTATTAATTAAATATTATTTCACCAAAATTTCAGAAAAAAATTCTTAAAAATATAAAAAGTTACAACTATATGTATCGGCCCCGTTGTTAAGATATATTCCTTTGCGGTAACCATCATAACTTCTAAACCAAAATTAAAATCTAAAAGTAGTTTAAAAGCAAATCTTGTACTTAATCGAAGGTTTTTGATTTATTTTAAAAATCAACAAAAAGTTTTCAGGGAGTTTTGAAAAATTGGTATTGGTGCTCTTTCCGAATTTCAACTTTGCCACCTCGTATCTCCGCCGCTTGAGCCACCATTTTGAAAAAAATAGCCTGCAAAATCGGGGTTTTCACCATATATTCCTTTTTGGCTCACCTTAAGGCAAAAAAATCTCTATGCTAAATTAAACTACAAAAAATTTCCTACGATTTATGTTCCTAGTCCTTTTTTTTTTCGTAAAAGCAATAGTCTCTCTTCGCGGAGCCCCGCAAAGTGTACAAGTTTTGAGCCTCGTACATGTTGCAATTTCATATATTTTGTATGAAAATTGGTATTTACATTTTTGAATGAGAGTGGTCATCGCAAACCCCAAAAAACCAAAAAAGAAATGGTGCGAAAAATGGGTTTTAATTTTTACGGCTCTACTAGCGAACGTCAGAGTAGGCCACCGTTAATTGTTGAATAACTCGAAAAAGTATTCGCCTGATTATCTTGAAATTAGAGAAAATTTTTAAATATATTACCTTCAGAAAATGCAAAAAAAAAACAATCGATTTTTTGAAATACTAACGAGACTTAACCCCTTAAAGTGAAACATCGCAGCAAAAAATTTGACATCACATTTCCCCAGCACGTTTTATGTAATCAAGTTCTGTATGTAGATAACGATTTAGACGTAACGACACGAAAATTCGATCAAGACTTGCTCTAATTACTATTTAGTTGTACTTATAGGTGTTTGAAAGTAAAAGTTTGTTTAACGTAAATGTATAGTAGGAAACGCTGACCAAATTAATGTGTGTGCAAAGTAACAACTTTTCCTTACTGACGGTCAATTATGTTCATTCAAAAATTTAAATTGCTACAATAAGTGATTGTTTGGCCAATGGAAGAAGAATTTCCTTATCAAAAATAACATTAAAAGTGACATACTTTTTTTTAAATTCTCAATTTTGTTTTCTAAATTTTTATATAGTAAAGAACAATCAGAACGAAAAAATAAGTCAATCTACCAATGTCGGGTTTTCTGTCATTAACATCAGTTTAAATAGACCGGAAGAGCTACAGATTTGAAAATCCGTTTCGAGACTCCTGTGGCATGTTCAACTTGGAATGATCGTTCTTCAGATAAACCATATCCCTATTCGAAATATTTGTACTCTAAAGCGTTTAATATAAAGTATTAACATATTTGTTGGGGTATTTTACTAACTTATAAATTTAAAGCCAAATACAAAGTACCTGTTGAATCCAAAAACTCTTGTTCTCAGACTGTATGAGGAATGTACATATATTTAATTTTTTTTAAACAAATGTTTGTAATACGCCGAAATAGGGCAGTAAGACCCTATAAAGTATATACAGGAATGAATTCCATAGTTGCCTGTTCCCCTGCTTATCCAAAAGAGCTAAATATTTCAAGTTCGGTTGTGTCACACGTTGTTCTGCGCTTCTATTTTGATTGACACATTTACGATTATACCTGGCACATTAAAAGTGATGGATATTTAAACATTGGTTAGTTAATTCTGTAAAATCATCTATACAAAATGATACATATGATTATGTATGTGTATAAAAAAATATGCTCCAAGTTAATTAATGTTAAAATTTGTATTTTTTATAAACATCACACTGTCCGAGTAGTATACACCACAGTGTTTTTTTTTTTTTTGATTATGTGCTTATATAGTTGGTGCAAACATAAAAATTAGTATTTGAGATCTTTCCTAAATCTTTTATTTACTTATCTTCTTTTTTTACTTCAACTATAAGAGTCTTCTAATTTTACACTTTAAAGAACGTTTTATAATAAGAATTTTCTTTAGTTTGTCTGTCTTTGAAATATCTGTTTAAGTTCCATTGGACTCGCAAACAGAAACTCGCTTTTGTGAAATTTTGCTTCGTTTTGATTGTTGATACGGAAAGGTCTTGATTCTCCATGCACTTAATTAGTCGAGCGTTAAAGCTATTTTCAATATTTCAATTGTACAAATATTTTGATAATGTAATTAGCAGCACGATAGAGATAGAAATCTTGTGTACAGAAACTCTTCAGAGTTTATATAGTTTTAATTAATGTAGTACATTTAATTTTGCGTTTGAGGCATTAGCGAATAATATCACGCCTGTGAACAAATTTCTAGTCGAAATTGAAAAAAAAAAAAATAAAAAACACGAATTAATATTTAGACAGTTATTTTTTGGAGGATATTGTGAAAATATGCAAAAAGAAGAGGAATGAGGAAATGTAGAGAAAATCCAAAAGAATTTATCGACAGAACTTAACAGACTTTATGCACAGAAATGAGATTGATTTCCGAGTTGAGAAGAGGTGAATTCACTACGTGAGCATAGCTTGAATTTACTCATTTCGCTGAGCGTTAAAATGAGACCATCCGATTGCAATAGTCTCAAGACAACTGAGTTCACATATCTGTATTTTACTAAAATCACTGTTTAAATATTCTTGCTGAAAAAATAAAATGTTTCTTCTTCACATTCGAACCAGCGTCTAAAATGGTCACGGAAAAGTAATTTAAAATTATTAATTTTTTCGTGAAAATCCATATTTTCAATCAATTCTACGCCTATGTAGCAAACTACATGAAGGGTTCATAAATTACGTAAGGTCGTTTTCTTGAATAAATCTCTCTCTTATTTTATATCACGTAATTCATGGACTTCCCGTAAGTAGGCATTTTAAAACTTCATACAAATTTTTATCGCCAAAAATTGTGACCAAAAGTAACTTGATAATCGCTTAAGGAGGTATTCTGGTCTAGAAGTCTAAATTTTAGTCGTTTTTCGTTTTTAAAAACATTTTTAGTATCAAGTTTTGTACAAAATATTTATAATTATTCATATATATATATTTATTTAAAGAATCCAAGATAATTAAAAAAAAAATAAAAATTCAATATCTTTGAGTTATGATGCTGTCATCAAGTGGAAGCAAAAAAAAGAAGTAAAATGCATTTTTGCTAGGGGTAGACGTCGTTATAGCCCGGACCATGGAAGAACAAAACTTTTACATTTCTCAAAATGGCGAAGATTTAAAAATAAAAAATGTTTTGTTGCCTTATTTTGCTACATTCACGAATTTTTAAAAATAGTAAAACTTTATAAAAGTGTGTTTTGTTTATTGACCTTTGTAATTTATTTAGATGAAAAAAGCATCAAAATCGACAACATTTTGGTTATTAAAACTGGTAACCAAAACTGACCTCGATCGAACCTGCTTTTCTCACCTGTAAAACTTTATATTTTAAAATCCATGGTCCCGGCCATAGAGGGATATGTCAAGAAGGTTAATAGTCAAGGAGTTAATAGGATGATTAGAACAGGAGATATCATGTCAACCAGGTCGAAAAAAGTAGTTTCGAGAAAATTGCGTTTAAAGTTTCGTTCAGCTTTTGGAAACCTCTTTTAGGCACATATACTTAAGGGCTTTTAAATAGAGACTTTAAAATACGTAAATAAATATATTTTTTTTTTTTTCAAAATTAAAGACAAGAATAGAAGTAACAACGAGCGACAAAATGACGTTTGGTACTTTGAAAGTCTTGTGACTCATTGTAACTTTTGTGCCTGCCGTCAGAATAGATCGGTTAATAACAATATCTAAAATATACCATACATTTTTAATCTTCGATTATTACCTTTTTCTAGTTAGACTGGTCTTTAGACCATCAAGTGTTGTCGAGTCAACAATGGCTTTGTTCTGCCAGGGTATCAACACGGTTTCTTATATGTTTTCATTTGATGTATGACCGTTATTTGAGATTTATTATGTTCAATGTTTCTTCATTTATTGTGAGTTCCGTTTGGTGTGCTAATTCCGTTATTCTCTAAACTATTAAAAATTCAATGTTCACTGCGTTATTCACCAATGTATATACATATGTTCATATTGAAATCACAAAATATAAGGTGTTCCATTAAATGGAATTACGAATTCCACTTCAAAGGCTTAATGTAGTTGTTTACACCAGCAAGGGGATCTTCGCTCCGACTTTGGTATACACCACTGCTGCATATGCTTTTTCAGAGGTATCACAAAACTCATGTAGTTCGATGTCGTTGACAATCGACGAAAAATGTGAAGACATCCTTATTCCCCATTGTAAGCCTTGTCAATCCCCATTGTAGGCCTTGTCAACCCGTCAACAGTAAGAAAAACTGAAGAAAAAGAAGGGCATTTTATCTTTATTTATTTATTTAATCAACTACAAATAATAAATAAAGTTTTTCATTTTAATTGTACACGATTGAATTTATTAAAATAAATTCATTATTAACTTCTCGGAACTCAATTATTTCAAAGAAAATTGTTTATTAATTTTTTTCCATTATATTATGTTGAAATCAAATCTTTAAATACAGTCAATCAAAAGAGAGGAGTTTTAAAAAATTATAGCCCAGAATATCTCCATTATTGTGTGAACGCAAGGTACAGCTTATAAAACGCAAATGAAGCTGAGCTTGGATTATGTGTGATCAAACTCAGCTAACAAGTTCAAGTACGTGAGTACGTAATTCACATTTTCTCTGAGTTCAAACTCGTTTTTTATGCATGAGGTCGGACTTACCAAGTATCAAAAGCAGATCCAAATGCATTTTTGAAGGACGTCAACCATAGACATATTAATACAAAAGTAAGCGATACATTTCAGTGTGATAGATATTTCAAAAGACGAGGGTCAGGTAAGGGTTGACAGTTGAAAATGCTATCTTGCCACGTTCTTGTAAACATAACTTGAATGAAAAAAGGACTCACAGTTCTTAAACGAACAGCATTAGAAAAAAACAAAAACATTATTTTATAAATAAAAAACAAAAAGATGTGCAAAACAAAGAAAAAGAAAGGCAAAAATAAATATTTATAAGTAAATAAAAAAAAAGCATACTCATAATAATTGAGATTATAGGAAATATTGTTAAAGACATTGGCTTGACGCTGACACTAAAGGTTGGCTTGGCTTAAAGTGAAGTTCTTAAACAATTAGAACGAATGCACGACTTTTAGTTAGTTTTGGTTCTTTGCGGCACTTTTCGGAACTAAAAAGATTAATAATTTGCCTTCCTCCCTTTACGCTTTCCACAGTAATATTGAGAAGTATTTGTAGTTTAACAAGCTTCGCTTATCCTTTAGTCCATTGGTCTAGTCGTCTCAGCCCTTCTTTGTATATGTATGACATAAAAATTATAAGTTTAAATTACATAACACACTTGCATTTAAGCAAAAAACATTAAAGAAATAACAAAATCCGATTTTCTTTATAAATTGATTAGAGGATAAAAGCAAAAATGAAACAAATAAAAACATATGTAAAAATTGTGGTATTTTTTGTATACAGATTTTGGCCACGTTTATGGACGATTTTGTAACAAAACGTGAAATTTGGTTTTTTGTTGTTATATATACAATATATATACATATATATATATATTTTTTTTGTTTTGATTTAACTAAAACCTGTCTCCACAGAAAATTGTAGTTGCCGCGAGTGCCTATAAAGATGCTTTTAACTAAAAACAAAAACAAAATTAAGTAAATAGCATTTCAGAAAGTTTCAAAGCGCGAAATCAAAATGCGCAACGAGAAGCAAAATAACATTTAATAAAATATTAAATATAATTGTAGTATCAACATATTTGTTCACATTTTTTTTTCCATTTAAGGACTAAGAATAAAATACATAAATCAAAAGGGAAACTCTTTTTGATAATTTTTTATGCATATAAAAATTACTTTCCAAAGAGACTGCAAGAGAAATTCAATAAAAAGAATGAAAAATATATCAAAATGTTGATTTTGTTTTTACGTTATTTTATTGTCATTGTCATTATTATAATTATAATTTTTTTTTTTGTTAATAAAAGAACGTTGTTAATTTGACATATTTTTTTTCATAGAACTATCAGTTGTGTTCTATAATTTAAAAACAAAAAAAAAAAGAAGAAAGGAAAATAAAAAATATATAAATAGATATATATTTATAAAAATACCTCTTAGAAAATGTTATTTTCATAATTGACACACAAGAAATATTTAAGTAATTGTAAAAGAATTTGTAAAAGAATAAAAGAAATAATGAAAATAAAAAAATAATAATGAATTAATGCAAACTGAATACATTTTAACAACACAGCCTAAATATCAAATACAAATATGTTAAAAAAAACAATTTGTTAGCTATCATTTAAGATACATATGGTAAGCATGTTTAAGTTCGGAGCGTATAACTGCATAAATACAGATACAGATGACAAATTCAGTCGACTGCACCAAATCAGAGAAAGATAAATATCACCAAAATATTTTAGATTAATTGTAACTGTTCTTTGTGTCTAAAGTACTTGTCAAAACAAGTCACCATAGTTGTTTGGAAAACACAAATGTATGTCAATATGTCGCGGCACACACACACACACACCGTGTAATCAGTTTGATATTCCACAATTCCGAAGCACGAAGTATATCGAAATTCAATCAAAGGCATTCAAACTGTTTGTTATTATCGATTTCATTTTTTAATAAGTTATAAAAATAAATATAAAAAAAAGGAAAGTTATACACGTTTATATACAATAATTTTTCAAAACAAAAAAACAGAAAATATAGTCATTTAATATGTGTACGTCTAGCCACTTTAAGAGCAAACAAGCTAAATAAATGTAAAACAAAATTTCATTATTTTAATGTACCAAAAAATCACAAAAAAAAAACCAACAAAAAAAAACACAAAAAAATCTGTTGTTGTTTCTATGACATATACTTAAAAGGGAAAATCCGGACCCGCCGAAAAATATGCAGTTCCATCCGTCTGCTATATTTATTGTGTTTTGTAAGTGAGGCTTAAGGGAGTCTACCCTTCTCCCCTATCGTCGGGCTTGATGATGGACTTTGTGGAAAATCTAAGTCAAAGTATGTATGAAATGGCAAAAATCTAGCCGTAGACGGCGTTGCCCCGCCCACTTTTCGAAACACATTTAATTTCCATTCTATTCATACATACCAAATTTTGCTCTTCACGACCAATTGGTTCCAGAGGTATATATCACGTTTTTCTATTTTGGCTATACGTGGGCGTGGTCACGCCAATTTTATGATTGGATCTTCTATCCATAACATGCATGCAAAGTTTTATTCTTGTTCGATAAAGGTTCCAACGATTTAAGCGTTGGAAATGTGTACTATATATGGGGTGTACACACGCCCATTTGTTGGTTGCATCTTGTTTTTACACCCTGTACACACAGTGTCCGGGTATATTGTGTTTGTTAGGCCGAAATGTATATAACGCAAAGGGGGGGGGACCCCATAAAGTATATATATGTTCTTGATCAGGACCACGAGAGAAATTGATTCAGCGATGTACATCGACCCTCATCAGTGGTTCTCGGAAACTATTAGATATAGTGACTTGAGATTTGGAGGATAGACTCGTAATGCTCGACAGCAGATCAAGTCTGAACGGTTTTCTGCCACGTCCAACCAGCACCGCTTACTTTTTGAAAAGGCTATAACTTGACCACCAGATGCGATAGAATCACGAAATTCGGTATGTAGACTCACTTAGTGAAAATTTACAAAATGGTATACCACAATACTCCTTCCCCTTCATTACCAACAAAAAGCATTTTTTGTAAACTACTATATCTTCAAAACCACCAAAAGTACAGACCTGAAGTTCTGAAGAGTGTAGACTCAGTAGATACATGTCCTTAAAACTGCATACCAGCAAATACTCTTTTGGACTACCCCTCAAAGACCTTAAACTAAATTTTGGGTAAATTGCAGTTTATTTTTATTTAAATTGGTATATCTCCTCAAATATGAAATATACGTGTCTGAAATTGAAGTTGCATGCAGGTTCAGTTAATATACGTCTTAACAACTGCATACCAAAAAACACCTCTCTATTTCATGGCTTCCCTCTCAAATAGCGGCAAACTAGAACTTTTCCTAAATTCAGCATTTTGACCGTTTCTTGTTTTCTCACCAATTCACTTCACACTTACTTATGTTATTAGTGAGGCGACAGAACTATTTTAACCAAAAATATTGCGAGGCACCACACCCTTTCTACCGCAATCAATCGTATACGAATGGAGGGGATAGAAATACAATTAAAGAAAACGGGAGGGGCACTAGAAGGAGACATATTCGACTATAAAAAGTATGTATGTATATTCTTGATCAGCATGTGAACTGCTCACTCAGTTTTAGAATTATTGACATTCCTTAAGTGTGTAAAAGTCAGTTTAATCGGGCACTGTAGCTATAGCTCCCATTTAAACGGTCGGTCAAAAAAATGTTTTTTCGTTAATATAAACAGACGAATCTTTGCAATTACGCGTTT